>CATIWQ010933169.1:0-15867 GCA_949673415.1 Euphorbia schlechtendalii | reverse complement strand
AATTTTTTTTATTTTAAAATCAAATTAACATTGAATTATTAGCTTATAATAATATTTCTTGATTTAATATATTCTCTTCAACTAAAATAAAGAATTAGTCTTGAAACGTGGCTACACGCGTTAACTCTCTAAATGAAATTGACTCCTTAAGCTCCTCTTCTTGGATGTTGAGGGTTCCTGCAAAATAGAATCGGTTGTTATGGGGGACTAGCCGATTGACCCGTGTAGCCTTTTTGATGTTTAAGTTATATCGAATTTAAAAGAGGAGACAAAGAGTTTAAGTGTTAAGGAAAATATACCTTTCAGTGTATGACTCCTAAATAGGTTTGGAAATAGAGTTGTATACCAAATAGTTTTCTTACACAAATAGATTCTTATCTCCTTAACATGATAGAGTTTGGTTCCTGTATAAAGAAAGTTCTAATTAACGTGGACTAGATCAGCTCCTAGGAAACATAATCTTAGCTAGATTCTTCTTCTAAGCTGGCGAGATCCCTCCAGGCGGTCAAAACCATCTTGGTTTGATTGGCCCCTGTAGCTGTCTATTTGTTGAGATGAAAAAAACATGGCTCTCTTTGCCATCTTGAGGTGGATTTTAATCACCGGTTAGCTCTCGCGTGATGAGAACACGTCTAGTGATATTCGACCATGTTATCATATAATATTATCTAACTCGAATGAAAGTAAGAATTAGTGATCCATTATTTCACTAGATTATGCTGTGTTTCACTTTTATTTGAAGTATGAACATTAACTATGCCGTATTAATGTAAATTATTATTATTTGTTGGCAATGTAAACTTATATTTATATATTAAATACCAAATTATTAAAAAATAGTATTTTAAGAGAAAAACCGACTTAAACCCTATTTCTTGCAGTCTCTATCTCCCGCACTCTCTCAGTCGCCGGATACAGGTAGCTTGATTCAACTATTTCAATTCTTTTCAGTTCACTTCTAATATGTCATTGTCCAATTTCAACATAGGTTCATTTCAAGTAGTTAATTCGAAATTGTCATCGGGCTCTGAAATTTTGATGCTAATCGAAATTTATTTGTGCGCTTGTCTATTTAGAAGCTTGCTTCTATGACTGTTATTCATTGAATCCTAATAATTTGTATCGCTGGAAATTAGGGCTTCATTGTGCAAATGGGATCGGAGAGCCAATATTCGCCTGAAACTGCGACCAAGAAATCGAAAAAGAAGAGAAAGAGAGAGAAAGAGAATGTAGATGACGGCATGGTCCCTGAAAAGCCACGGACCAGTAATGAATCTACTGAGCAGCTGGATATGAATGTCAAAATTGAAGTGATCTACGATCATGCGGAGAAAACTCCACCGATTGTGGGTTATTTCCCTTCTGGTTATAAGTTGCCCAAAGATGATGATTTAGAGGAACTTGGCGATGAGGATGACCTATCGCCATCTCCAATGCATCCTGATGTTAGGTTTTACCGGAATGTTCAAAGGAACAGGGTTGAGAAGAGCCACAGCGAAAAGAGCGACAAATGGAAAAGTTCAGAAAGGATGGAACTGGTTGTATCTCCTAGAGTGTCTAATGTGGAGTTTGTGGGTAAAAGCTATAAAGGCGAGGCTGAGGCTGCTCAGTTGTGTACTTATGCACTTGGAGTTTTTGACAAGGAGAGTCAGACTTTGAAGATCATGCCAATTGCTGGAAACAAGGTTTTCTTTTTTCCATTATACCTTTTTGTTTTATAATTAGATTGAATTATTCTCTACCAAGTGACTGAGAATTCATAGAAGAAAAAGAAAAAGTAAGGTGAATCTTAGTAAATTATTTTTTTGAGATTGGGCTTTTGAATTGGAAAATGTCTATGCCTTTTCTTTCTCTTCCATTTTTGTTTGGGTTTTTACTTGTTATGTTCATCTGCTAACAAAGAGTTTTTGCTATAAATTTTTGGGAGTTTTGAGTTATATCTTAAATTTCTCCTAATTATCTAGGTTAGTGCTAAATTTTGAAAGAACCTCCCTTTTGTGATTGCTCTTTATATCCTTTCAATGATGATTGTGAAGCAAGTTCCTCAACTAGAGGTTGCAGAAGAAGTGCAAGCTAACAAAGTGCAATATAACTTATGGATTGTAGACAGTATCCAGTAGATTTACCAACAGTTAATCTTTTAATATGCCAAATGCTGTAATAAATGACATTTACATTTTGAAGGTTGTTTGGCATCCTATGAGTGACTGATCTAGGGGTTGTTTAAGGCCATGTTCTCTTGAAATCTGTGAGATAAACTAAATTGAACTGAACTTATGTTTCTGATTATAAATCTAGGAGAACAGGGCCTAAATAATTCATTTCATCTCAGTTTTGGTGCGGCAATAAGGAAATTTGTTTAATTTTCTTTGGCGTGTGATAGCTTTGAAGAAGTAAGAACTTTGTTAAGGTCAATTGAAGATTGGAACTTGGAAATTCTAAACATGAAATTTTTTATCATGCTCACTTGACAATAATTTTGTTATCGTTTTGTGCATGTATTGTCAACAACCATTACATTTAAATGTTTTTCTCAACTCCGAAGGTTTGTAATAATATAGGGCCAAGAAGATACGCGTATTCCGTTTTGGTTTCACCTTATGTCATTTAGGGATACGTTCTAATGCGTCTTAAGATCATGTTCGCAGATATTTAGATTGGAACCAAAAATTCGTGGTTCGGATACTTCTGAAAAGGAACCTGCAATTGTGGAAAATGAAGAGCTTTCTGCAGAAACAAGGCAAAATATGATGACGTCACTTGCAACAAGTTACGGGACAAAGAAATCTAGAGAACAGGTATGCTTTTTCCCTACTGAGTTGTTGACTTTTGATATACAAATACATGCCCTCTATAAGGGTATTTGTTAAGATGATCCACAGCCCACAAAATCTGCATCTATTTTCGTAAAATCATGCTGGCCATTCGCACCATTAGGTCTTTCCTTACCGTGGTATTATACATTTTTGGGCTTCGTAGATCAACTATTGTAACAAATATTGACAAACATATTGGTGAAAATTGAGTTTCTATTTCTTTTCAGGGCACATTCTGCCTTTTTCATTGTTCGTGTGTCATTTCCTTAGCTATTACTTAGGTTTAAAAGAATTAAGATATGCCACAGATGACGACCCAAGTTTTGAATGCAGCTAATGAATTGAAATCATAAAAAGGGTGAATTGACTTTGGATGATACCTGTACCATCAAATTGTATTTCCATCAGTACTTTATCTTTGAGGACTTGACTGTTTATAAGAAATAGAACTAATCGGTCATAGTTTTATTCTGCATGATTTTGGAAAAGTTCTTTTTGTAAATTTGAGCTCTCTCCACATTTTCAACTGCTGCGACATTAATGTATTTAACTGCATTGCCTGAATTATTTCATCATTTATTAAGATTTTTCTTGCAGTTGATTTGGCTTTGCTGCTAATACTGAATTGTTGTGATATTGCAGATTAGAAAGAACAAACTTATGCAGGTAGGAGACAATTCCGAATCACTGGGGGGTAATGTCGTCATTAACAAGGAAGCTCTAAATAGTGCCAGTATCCATGATGTTCGAAATATCCCGCCTCACAACACTTGTGCCGCTACACCCCAAGAAGCATACCCATTGGACAGGATTATTTTGACGGGAGAATGGGATTACCTTGAAGGTTTTTTTCAAGTTGGCTCCGAAATAGCTACTGATGCATGCCCAACTTTCGTTCTCCACAGAATCCATAAACTACAAGAAATTCAGGTAAGCATGCAATATATTCGCTATATTTGGAGATTACATTTTTCACTATTGTATTCAACTGTTTTGAAGTCTACCTTTCGATGAATGAGATAAAAAAAAATCGATGTCTGAAGCGGAATTTGTAAGCATAACTTTTGCATTATTTAGCAGTGAATTTTGGGAACTTGTATAGAATTTAAATGAAAGTTTGCTCATAAATTGCCTACTAAGGGCCAGTTTCGCTGTGTTTTCCTAAACTGCTTTTCTGAAGAATTCTATTTTCAAACTTTTCTTATAAGAGTTGATTTTGGAGAAAAAAAGTCCGGCAGTTCCTAATAAAATAGTATGAATGACCAAAATGTGTTGTTTAAAGCCAAAATACTTGGTTTTATAAAAAGTTTGTGAGAGCAACTTATTGGGACAACAGCTTGAAAAGTAATCCCAGACAGACCCTAAGTAATGCTTTGTCATTCCATCTGTTTTGTAGAACGAAGAAGAGAGGCAGACTATTTCAGGCATTTTTTCGTTCATCACTCATCTCATAAAGTTCAAGGATCTGCATTCTTTCAACGGCGGTTCCTCTGCCAAGAACCACAAATTTCCCAACATTCTCAAGCAAAGATTTGCGCAGCTATTCGATTCAACATCCCGAGTTCTAGCAATCGAGAAAATCGACCTCCTCATTAGTTACGTCCTTGTGCTGACTCTATATGCTGATGATTTCCGGACCGATCCAACCGATATAGCGAAGGATCTGAGAATGAGCCCTATTAACTTGAGAGTCCATTACGAGAATTTGGGATGCAAGTTTGTTCGCAAAGACAAGGTGGTTTTCGCAACTCTTCCTCTCCCTCTCACCTTCCCAACCATAAGAGGGAGAAGACGACGGTAAAATGGGAAAGGAATCGTTTTTTTTCCCTGGCATGTTTTATGTTCTACTGTTGTGTTGGAAACCTGTTTATGGGCAAGGTTGACTGTTTTTGTGGCATGGATAAATTTAACTGAATTACTATCAACTATCTATAATTTATTGTTGCCTTAAAATATAAGCTTAGTTTCAAACAGAACCAAATCACATGTGACAAATTCATAAATAGGATGAATAACAACTTTATGCTCATTTTGGTATGTGCTTAACTAATTTTCCTTTTATTTCGTTTTCTCTGTTGTCTTGCCTAGCGGATTTTGTTCCTTTTTTTTCATTATTGTCAAGATTGGCATAAAAGTCTCTGGGAACTGATATCTAATTCTCAGTTGTGAATCTCATGCCTATAGATTGGAATAAATGTATTATATATAAAAAAGGAATAAATGCTCAATTATTATGATAAATATGACCTTTGGTGTGTAGTGAAGTTTAGGATTATATGACATGTGAAATAGAAATTTACAATGATGACGAAAGAAAAAAAGGTACTGGATTGTTTATTTCATTTAGACATGTTTAACTAAATATAAAAATACTTAATTACAAACTGAATAAATTTGATTGTCTACGCTTATCAAATGAACATTTGTTTAGACATTTGATAGGAAAGAGAAAATAAAAGAGTTATTTATTAGATAATTGTTTATTTTTACTTTTGTGTCCAGATTTTTATTTGAATAAATTATCTATCTACTAAAGATCCTTTTAGCAGATAGTTCATTTTATCAAGTGTTTTGACACATAGGTAAAAATAAACAATAGATTAAAAAATGATTACATAGATTTTTTATATTCTTTTTCTAAAATGACATGACATAATAAATGTTATACAATGTTTATTTGATCTTCAACATTTAAACAATTTCCCCTTTTAATAGAAGTTTAAATTCATATGACATGATGATATGTCATGTATTTCCACTTTTTAAACATATAAACTTTAATACATACTCAGGACCCTAAACTTATAACTTATCCGCCTCAACTTTAAAAAATCTATATCAGCCCTCTATAAAGTTCAAGGATATGCATTCTTTCGACGGCGGTTCCTCTGCTAAGAATCACAAATTTCCTAACATTCTCAAGCAAAAATTTGCACAGCTTTTCGATTCAACATCCCGAGTTCTAGCAATAGAAAAAATCGAACTTCTCATTAGTTATGTGCTTGTGCTGACTCTATAAGCTGATGATTTCCGGACTGATTTCGAGAATATGTTGGGACTGTTTTCGCGACTTAAATAAATTTGACTGAATTGCTATTCATTATTTATTTTTCCCATAATACATAAGCATAGTTTCCAACTGAACAACTTCGCTCACAAGTTATCATATTTAAGACATGATGAAGCGATTCACCAAAAAGACTTGGTTTTTTGACACAATTTTTATTTTCGACAGATCAGTACAGTTGAGAAGCTTTAACTAAGAATAGGATGCAGGAAATATTAAATAAAAAAAAGAGAATTGTGAAAGATTATTGTAGGTATCATATACCGATAACTAACAGTTATGTTCTTATGCTCATTCTGGTATATGCTCTGCTGAATTTTTTCACTTTTATCTTGCTAAGTGGATTTTGTTCCTCTTATTATTACTATAAAATTTGGAACTAAAGTCCGGGGACTGATAGTTAAGTTTCAGTAGTGAATCTCACGCCTACAGACTCGAATAAACGCCTCATTGCTCAAAATATTAACAAAAGATCAGCAACGTATCGTTTACTAAGCTATACTCGGTATAATTTCGAGGAATTTAGAGCAAAAGCTTTCAACTTTAATACGAGCCATACGATCCTAATACCCTATGAGATTTCAAGTGTTCACGAAAGAAAAAGCCGAGGCGAAAGCAAAAAAAAATAAGATGCAGGTGAATGCTATTCTAATCCATTGTACTAATGCCCATCTGATAATCAAACAGCTTCATTAATAACAAAAAAATATGAACAATCTTACTGATAATATATAAATACAAAAGAATCAAATGAAGATAAAACTCCTAAAAAATTTCATCTAACAATGTCACATCCACTCACCATCATCAACCCAAATCCATCCGATTAATCACCATCATCAACCCAAATCCATCCGATTAATCGGAGCGACGCTGCATATGCAAAGACGCAAACTTTCCCCGACACAAGAACACAAACCCGAGAGAGAGAAATTAACCTGCAAGATCTCGAATTTCATCACATGACCATTAACGATAGTTTCGGCAATATCAGAGAAAAACATAGGGGCAAATATCGCATTCAGATTCGGTTACACTTCCTATATAGTACACAATAGTTTTTTTCTTTTTTCTGGTAGCAGTTACACACATTAAGCCCATGAGAAAAAGGAATGGACCAAACTATGCATTTGGATTAGAATGTACTTTCCCTAATATATAGCTGCTGCTGTAGTTTTAGACCCGACTCGAGCTACACGATTAGTCAACCCGGTTTTCAAGACTTGGTCTTGAACTTCCTCTGAGCCTTCAAGTCAACTACGATCACCGAGATGTTGTCCTTGCTCCCCTTTTGCAGCGCGAGCATCGACAGGTAATCGGCCGCCGCTTGAGACGCGGGATCGATCCCGTTGCCCCGTTCGGCGTGGCTCGTAGAAGCCCCGTTCTTCTTGTGCCATAGCAAAATACGCTTTCGAGCCACCTCGCATGCCTCGTCATTGGACATGACATCCCACAGCCCGTCGGTTGCTAGGATTATGCACTCGTCGTCCCTAGCTCGGGGAATGAACATCACCTCGGGTTCCGGGATTATCCACGGCTTCAAGTATCGATCACCTGCGAGACTTTTTCGAGACGTAAAAATCGAAGTAGGGAAAGATACCATTTTGGTCCCCCTACTATACACATTATCCGTTTGGTCCCTTTACTATGTAACATGTTACCCTTTTGGTCCATCTGTTACACACGTTATCCGTTTGGTCCCTTTACTATGTAACATGTTACTCTTTTGATCCCTCTCCTATACACACGTTATCCGTTTTGTCCCTTTACTATGTAACATGTTACCCTTCTGGGTCCCTTTGTTATACACGTTATCCGTTTGGTCCCTGTACTAAATAACATTTTACACTTTTGACCCCTCTGCTATAAACGTTACCGTTGGTTCCCTGTACTAAATAACATTTTACCTTTTTGGTCCTTTCAGAACAAATTATGTAGAATTTCACTAAAATAATTCTATCATACGGGGCCCAATAAGGTTACCAAATTGCATGCCTCAGGGACCAAATGGGTAGCGAATGCATAACACAAAGACCAGAAAGGTAACATTACACATAACATTATATCAGAAGGACCAAATGGACAAGCAACCTATACCATGGGGCCCAAAAAGTTCTCTTCACCCTCTCAAAATGGTCATATTGCAACGGATGGGAACTTACCAATGGATCTTGACATAGCAAGTACACCGAAAACACGATGGCCATTCCACTGAATAACTTTGCCCCCAGACGCCTCGATTCTGGCATACTCATCCTCCCTATTCGGCTGAAGTACCAAAAAACATCATAAAAAAACAAAAAACACACTACAATTTGTATAGCTAACAGCCGAAAAGCGAACACTTTACCTTGTGATCAACCGAAAGAGCCATCGATTCCTTTCCGCGGTAAAGAACGGCCCTAGAATCCCCGCAATTTGCAACGATGATATGCGATGAGCATACCAGGGCAACCACAGCCGTCGATCCAACCGTTTCGGGCGCAACTGGCTCAATCGTAGTGTTCGAAGTATCGTCTTGGCTTTCACTATTGCTTCGGCTGCCTTTTCCTCCAACCTCGTCATCGACCTTCAGAAAGCAATTAGTGAAGGCCTTCTCCCACTGCAATTGCTGATCGGTGTTTGCGCTGTTGAAGTCGTTTTTCACGTTCCCAATCTCTTCAGCCAAGGCTGTATGAATTCTCTCTTGGCAATAGTTCGCAACCTGCGTTACATTACATCCCGCTAAATTATGCTTAAATCTTAGAAAATATTTCCACTATGTTGCCAATAACAAGTTTTGCAACACCTAAGCTAAGAATTCAAGCAATTATCAGAAGAACCCGTGATAAACGTTTACCACCTCCGTCTTTTTTAGTAGTCATCTTACACATTTTACACTTTTTAACATAACAATTAATAAGGGTATGCAGGTACTAATCTACCCTCAATGGTTTGCTTTTCCAACCCAAACTGTGTATTTATTACTATGAAATCAATAAGGGTATACATGGAATTTTGAAACGGATTGCTATTTTGTGTTTTCATATTTCGGCTGAATGGACTACTAAAAAAACGGAGTAACACACTGGCAACGCTTTATTATAAAGTTGCAATAGCTTAAGATCCCGTATTATTACAAGTATAGTAAAGTATCTAGCTTTAATAGATATACCTGAGCGCCCCCATGGCCATCATAGACACCGAAAAAGTGAGTCGTTAAATGAGTCAAATTCTCATTGAATTTGTCAACAGCGCGGCCACCGATAAGCATTTTGATAGGAATTTTCGTGAATCGAGGGACAGCCGCAACGGCGTCTTCCATTTCCGGCCTTCTACCACAAATAGAAACTGATCCCCAAAGGGGAACGCAGTCTAACTCGAAAACGCTTCTGATTGGTCCTTTCACGGGATTTTTCTCACCGCCGGGTAACTTAATAACCACAGCAGAGGCCCTCAAATCAGAGCCCTCAGATGCTTCCACATTCTGGCTCACGGTCGCGATAAGGAGTTTCGGCTCTTGAATCTCGTTTGACGACTCCACGATAATCGCCTTAGCGATGATTTTCGCGTCTTCGATTTCCCCCGTCTTTTCCAACACCAGCAATTCCTCTGGAATGATTCCATTGGCATCTTCCGTGACTAGCAAAGCTTCATCCTCGTCGCTTTCTTGCATCATGGTATCAATTGGAACTGAACTATCTCCTTCGGAATTGCTATCTCGAAACTGCAATTCACTTTTCGGGTCGGATATCAAGCTAACGGTGTCCGTTACGATCTTGAGACGGGTGATTTCGACGTGGGAAGAAATTGCGGAACTCTCGCACATAGAATTACCTAAACTAACTGTCATTGCAACAGCAGGGGACATCTCATCCATCAATTTCACTCTTTTCCTCGACTCAAAGGTCGCAACTCGATAATCCTAAGTATGTATTTTCACACCATCTACCAATTCTCGTCTTCTTCATCTCCTTTCGAAAAACTTAGGAAGAAGCTAGCAGCTTCTGCAAAATCACCTTCCATTCCCTTTATGACATCTTTTAAAGAATGAACACAATCAAAAGCTTCGGGGTCAAGTCAAAGATACGAGTAAAGCTGTAAAGGAAAAAGAAGAAAGGGAAAAAGGTTATCAGATCTGGAGAGAAACAATGGATCTAAGCTCCTAATTATCACAAATTCTTAGTACTGAGTTATCCTTAAAAACCCACACAACTTATCAAATTATCAGCTGGGTTATCAAGAAAGAACCAATCAGAGTTACCCAAACCCTATCCCTAACACCAACCCATAAATACACAAATCACATATGGAAAAAACAAAGGCATCATTCAAGAACCCAATAATGAAAAGCAAAAAGGGTCATGGAAAACAGGCTTAAAAGAACAAAAAGAAGCAACAACAGCAACACCCAAATGAATCACAAGAAAACCCATTAAAGTTTCAACCTTTTCCCACCAAGAACTTGTATTTCCTGGATCTAAGGCAACCCATCACAACCTCTTATGAATTACAAATCTCATTTGACAAAAACAAAACCTAGGAAGGATATTATCTGATCTAGAAACCCTTAAATTAAAAGAAAGGAGAGAACTTTACCCTGTGAAACTGTGGAGAAGGCTGAAAAGGATGAAGGGTAAGCCAGTTTTGTTTCCCTAGATGTTGCTTTTGGTGTTAATTAATTGGAATTGATTTTCATCTTGTGGCCTAACACAGAAAGAGAGAGAAACTAGGCGGAAAAATAGTATCTTTAGTAATTAAAGAAAAGGAAAATAATGAGAGCAGGCAGGCAGGAAGTGGAAAAGGGGACACGTATACAAGATGTAATAATGAAGAGATAGAGAGAGAAAGAGATGATTGATTGATTGATAGCATAAGCATATAAGTATAGGTTAGTGGTTACATGAAGACAGGACAACTACTCATCCACTTTTTATCAGCCAAACTTTCAGGAAACACACGTGTCTAAACCCACTCTAAAGTCTACTCTTTTAATCTTAATTTCTTCTTTCCTTTTTAATGTTACTTGTTTTTGTTTAGTTCATTCTACTAATTGGCGGTATTAAGTTGATTAGATTACTACAAGAGTCCTCTAAATTGGGATTACTTTGCACTACCCCGTTAATTTACATGCAATTATTTAAAAGATAAAACAAGTTGGGTAGGTATGGTCTCGTTGCTGTTATTTCTCGTTAGAACTGTTGATATATCTGATATTGTGGATAATTTAATTTTTAAAACCGTTGAGAGAGTAGATCAAATCAAATATTTAGAAATGTAATTTGAAAAGACAAATTAATGAACAAGTTTTTGAGTACTCGATTGTTACTACTTATTTTAACCATTGATGTTATTATACCAATTTATTGTTGCCAATAATTTTTTTATCTTTGAAATAGATAAAATAGTCATGATCAAACTTAGAACTGTTCATCGAAGAAAACAAAAGTAAGTTTTTAAAGTATGTATTCACATAGAAGTCTTTTAATATAGTTCGTGTGGTTCCCGTATGCTAATGATTTTCTTGTTATTACTTATTACATTTGTCTCTAAAACATTAGAAACAATTGTTTAACTATTACTATAAAAAATTCGAACTGTTATGCTGTTCATAAAATGAATTTAAACTTTGCGGTACAAATTAACATGTTATCTTTCCCGCGTTGTGAATTTATTTACAAAATTAATTTTCTAATGTTTGCATGAAACGTTTAATAAGAAAAGGGTCATCAAAATATGCCTAAACAGCCTGTTCTCTATTAAATCAAAATCTTAAAAAAACAATACACAAAAATATTAAATTATAAAGTTTATTTTAACCAGAAAACCACTCATTATAGTTACATTGCAAAGTGTAAAATGCTAACAAATCAAATCAAAATATTGAATATTTGTTGATAAAAAAAAAGAATTTGTAGGGAATAATAAGGTCTTATCCAAATTGCAAAACTTCTGTATATTAAAGAAATATTTTATATGGTTATTGGAAGTCAATTTCATTCAATTCTAATTTCTAACACATTTAGATATTTGTCATTGATTATATAACAAGTCAGAAGGCTGCCATTTATTTAAGTTAATAGCTACAAGTGCTCTGTTTTTCTCTATTAACTGTTTTTATATTTTTATTTTATCCATATTTTTTTATATTTTCCTTGTTCTTTAATTAATTTTTATTTGAATTTTGTAGGTAAAACAATTATATGTTGAAGGAGAATATGTGAATTTCCTGTTGTATCAAATTAAAATAATAGATATTTATAAATTCTATAATTTTTAATATATTTTTGTAAAAAAATAAAAAAACAAAAGATAGTTTTCTTGACCTTGCTATGCCTATCCATGATAGACCAATAGGAAGTGCACAACAATACATAAAACAATAATGATGCTCCTATAGGATGCCACATACTACACTTGGGGCAAAATTGTACTTTCACCCATCTCAGCTATCAAAATGTTACTTTCCATGCCTGGATTTTTAGTTTAACATTTAGGGGGAAACTATTATTCCCAGATATTTAGAATGAGATTTGTTATTATTATAAAGAAAATAAATAATTGTTAATTAACACAAATGTTTTATAATATTAAAAGGAAACCTACTAGACCAAAAATTGGACCGGAGATTTTGAAATACAGATCTATATATTAACATTGTATAAAAGTTTTAGAATAAATTTTAAAACAACATGTCATGAAATTCGACCGTTTTACAAAAAAAGTTTTCTGTGGAATTAATTTTTTTTGCAAAGAGTATTTGTGTGTTTCAAAGGTTAGTAAAAAATTTATTTCTATATATGTTATGAAGAGGGGTATTCTAATCTATTGTGAAATTTTGCAGCTTAGTTGATAAAAAGATACATTTTCATTAAAAAATTCAGAATTTTTTGAAAAGCACAAATACTTTTTTTAATTTAAATGTGATGATAGCCTTTAAGAAATCATAATAAAAAGAAGAATTTTAGGAAATTATTCAAATTTTGATGTATAATTCTTAAATAATATGATTAAATTATAGGAATGTTGAATTAATTGAAATGCCTCTTGAACCAATACTATGGAAAAAAAAAATTCTCTCTTTTTATTAATTTTTGAAATCACAAACACTCTTTCATAAAAGGTATTTCACATGAATCTTTTTTACAAAATGCTCAAATCATGCATGTTTTTTAAGATTACTTAAATATGTGTAAAAAATACATTATACACGTAGCTTAGTTTGATATGTAAAAGGAAATTCACTGAATATAGTTATATGTATTAAAGAATTTGTGGGACTCGGGTTTAATAACTTGAGTAAGAATATAAGCCTGTTTAATATAAAATTAATTAACTTGTGTTAAAGTGGACAGTCTTCATCACTTATATTTCACTTATTATTTTTTATTATTTTTGAAGTAAAATAACACAACATCTTCAATTATGCAATGTTTAAAAAACATAAAAGTAAAGTTCAAAGAAGATATTATCAATGACAATATTTATGGTTTACACTTTACACCAAAAAGTTAAAATAGATATCCTGGTTTAAAGTGTAGTAAAGTAATATATATTATTATGTAAAAGAATGAAGGTCAAAAGTAAAGTATTGTTATTGTTACTCCTCAACTTGGTTTGAAAAATGAACTTTATATAACAAACACATGTTTTTGCACTAACATAATTCTTTTAATAAAACCAAATTGGTAAATCAAAAATATAAATGACATGTTGGTTTTTTACATTCAATGAAAACATGTCGAACTATTCTTTTGTTCTGATCAAAGCAATTTGTCCGGGTTCCCAACTTCATGCTTAAGAAAATAGATTGTAAAATATACTACTTACAATATAAAGATGATATATAAAAACCCTACACAGATAATAAATAAACATATCAATTTGTGTTTATAAACTCTTTCAAAAATTTTCTTTTGCCTTTTTACAACAACTTTATGTGTTTTATTATACTTCTCAAACAATTTTTTATTGTTTCAGATGCAAATGGTTACCAGTGTTAACAACATAAGAAAAAAACTTGCAACGATATATAATAACATCAAAGATTGAAGTTAGTTATCTTGTGTTCAAATTGATTTTTAAGGACTGGTCCAAATTGATCGAAATTTTCCTTTTGTTCAAAATGAATTAACTAATCCAAGGCAAGAAAAAAATAGAAAAATGCAAGGTTAGTTATGATTTTCAAAAATAGTAAATAATAAAACTAATTATAACTTCAAACAACCTTTTCTTTTTCTTCATTAATTTTGATTTTTTTTGTTTCTCAATTCCTAGCAGCAGTTTCAGAGACTGCTGGTAATTTTAACATTCATCATTTTCTTTTTGCTATATTTTCACTTCATTGTTATATAATTAAAATCTAATCAATTTGATTTATCAACGCAGTGAGGAAGAACATATAAATAAATTAATATATATTTTTATGCATATAACATAAAATATATACATTTATTTATATAAAAAATGGCGTTGTTCAGAGCATCAGAAAATGGACAAGGTGGAATAACAGCCATAGCCATTGATACAGATAAGAACAGCCAATATGCAGTCAAATGGGCCGTTGATAATCTTGCCAATAAGAACCATTGTTGTGTTCTTGTTCATGTTCAATGCAAAACAATGCACCCTGGTAACTAATCATATTTTAATCACATCAATTTTATGATTCCATTTTTCGTATTTTGGAAAAATTTCGGGTGTTTTTAGGGGATAATGTGCCTAAGGAAGGACGGCCGCCAACCCCGCAAGAGATGCAGCAGTTCTTCCTTCCTTATCGTGGATTTTGCGCTAGAAGAGGAGTAAGTAATCATAATTTTTTGCTTATTAATTCGCTCAATACAATCATGATTACAATAGATATTGTGAAACTATTATGTATAATCTATTAAACGTTAACAATTATCTTTTTAAAATCTCAATATTACGTAAATTACTTAGTTTTTGTATGTGAATCTAAATAGATAACGTTTGTTGTATGGTAAGAATATATATATATATATATATATATATATATATATATATATATATATATATATATATATATATATATATATGAGGTTTAGAAAAGTAAAGCGTGTCAATGCTGCATATTTTTTCAATAAGTGTCATTGTCAACTTTATGTGTATTACAGGCACAATTGTGCATCAGAATAAGTTGTCTACATTTCACCCCTCGTTTATATAGACTCTTGCCAAAAGACAAGTTGGAATCCCTAAGCAAAGTAATATACAAAATTTAATAAAAATGGACCCAGTAAAAAAAAAGTGTAATAAAAAAAAATATTGTGAGAAAACTAGGATTCGAACACATGTTTTAACGTTAATTAATATTTATTTCTATCTTTTTATCATTAAGTACTAAAAAATTAAACAAAAATTTTTTTTACCCCCTTCCGGTTATGGGTCCTGGGCTGCCGCACTCATAAACTACCCTCGGGGGCAGCCCTGTTACTAGACCATGAGTGAGTTTAGACTGCTTCATGTATCAGGCTATCATTTATTATAGGCAATTATGTATCTATTTATCACCCTCCCTACATAGGCTCTTACCTAGACCATTAATGTTAAAGATGTAGGGAGGATGGGGGCAAGTGGGGCACGTGCCCACCAACTGCCGGAAAAGATGAAGTTTTCCGGCCGCCCTCCCCATTGGATCTCGCTTTTTCGGTCTTTATTTTTCGAATGTCTGAGTGCCCTCTCGCAACTCCTAGCTCCGTCATTGATTAGTACGAGGTGTTTCATGCATCAGATTTTTTTTTATTAAGCACTTATGTGTCTATTTAAGGCTTTGTACCCATCCTTATAAATGTATTTCGTTGGAGTCGAACTTGAGTCTTGTCCCACATACTCAGCATGCGCTGCCCCCACTGAACTACACCTTGTAGGTGAAACTATTACAACATTAAATAACATACACTTGTCCCTAATACTTGACCCAATTTATATGATTAGCAAATGATTAGTTTGATTAAGTAATAAATGTTGTTGATTTCAGATTGAGAG
>CATIWQ010933096.1:0-13382 GCA_949673415.1 Euphorbia schlechtendalii | reverse complement strand
TAATGTGATCCAATGAGAAATAAGCAACTTATCCCGGACCCGAATCTCTGTGTCTTAGTGGGCCATCCCCCGGACGTTAAGCCTCACAGGACTCTAATTCCTGGAAAGAGCTAATCCAGGTGGCGACTCCACACTAAGAGACGGCGAATTCGGGTTCGAACCAATCTAAAACATTTTTCTCTTTCTCTTTCAACCTTTTTTTTCAGGTCCCAGACCCAGTGCTTCTTTTTCAAACACCCTAGTGGACCACACCTATGACATCACGAGCTCTCAGCCCATCGCTCTGTATCATCCGCTCACAACTGTTTTACTCTTTTCTTTATTTTTCTTTTTCAAATTTTTAGACTAGTTATTTGTTTTTAGTTTTTAGATTTTCGTTTTTTGTTAAGTCTCTCACAATGAGGATATTGTGTTCTTTAGTGTGGGGGGCAATTGTAAAATATCCCAAAAATCCCAAAAAATTAAATAAAATTAAAAAAATTGAAGAATGTGAAAATTTTCTTGATTTTGTGTTATTTATTCATTATCTATACCTATACTATACTAACATATGTTCCAAGGTTATTGTGAGTGTTAGGTATTTCAAGTTTTATGTTAGTACAAATTTCGAAAAAAAATGTTTCGAGTTTGAGCGCACATTGAGAGTGTGAGAGCTTGTGGCACAACATTTAGCATTTGGCAAGGATGAGTTGTGAGTAACATTCAAAAGCAAAATTCCAAGTAAGTTTCGATATATATTTCAATGTAACATGAATTAGTATAAGTTATATAGTTTTAGTTTAATGCTACCGATAAGTTAGTAGTGGAGTAATATCTAGTAGTGTTCTTAATATGAGTTTTATATGCTATTCTCGAATACATCCTAAAAGTATTAAGTGTGTTTAAAGTGTGGGGAAACTATAGCCATAATACTTTGAAAGTGATCAATAAAGGATGAGGGTGTAAAGAGAGAAAAATCAAAAGAAAGAGAGGATAACCAATGAGTTATGCAAAAGGTGAGGAATGGTGTGGAGTAGAAACTGCAACAATTAAATGAGTGAATTAAAAAAAAAAAGTAGCATAGCATGAAAAATGGGTGCAAAGTACAAATCTGTACTTAAAATACATATGCTTAAAAGAAAAAAAATGAGAGAAAGTGGTATGGAGCATAAAATGCAACCACTAAAAAAAGGGGAGAGTGGTTTGGAGCATAAAATGCAACCACTAAGAGCGTTTTAGCATCCTAGGTTACCTAAAAATGCCTTGAGATCAAACTTTCAAAAGTACTCTCCTTTTTTCCTTTTGTCCTTTATACTTTCTACTATACTTGAGAGAAGGAAATATTCGAGTAAGCATAGAACTCTTATATAAAGATGCAATTCGGTTAACCCTCCATTAAGAGTAAAGGTATGTAACTGAAATATATAAATTACACATTACTAATTTGTGGGAAATTTTGAACTTTTACTTGAACTTTATGAAATTTGGGAATGTGGTACTCACTACTATAGTCTTTCACCAAATGAGGTACGAACTTGAATACTATTTTATACACTTCTGTTGTGTTTACTTTAAGGACAAGGCAAAAGTTAAGTGAGGGGGTGTGATAAGTGTATAATTACACTTATTATCATGATATTATATAAAATGATATGGTTTAGAGTCATTTTATACTTCATATAAAAGATTTTACGTGGTATGTAGTTGTTTTTTGTACAAGTGTAGAAACTAAGTGAATCTTGGGAATGAAATGATCAAAGATGGAATTCTATGTAAAAAGAGTGAAAAAGGTGCAAAAGATGTGTGGAACATAAGGAAATAGCTCAGGATCAAAACTATCAAAGATCGACTAAGTTGCATTAAAAAACATGAAGAAAAACACATTTCATGATCGTGACACCCATTCGTGGCCGTGACTTGTTATTCTTCGCAAGTAGAAAGTATTCAACCAATAGTCACGATCACGACACATATATCATGCTCGTGAATTGTGACAGTTATTGGTCAACTCTTCTCAACCACCAACCGATGGATGAGAATGATCAACCGCCATTAATCACCATCAACTGTTAGAAGAAAAGACACCTTTTCGAAGTAAACCAATCATGAAAAGGTGCCTTTCCATTGTGGATGAGGATGAATCTTTGTATCCAATCATATTAAAGTGATGCAACCCTTCGCCAATGGACACGACTCTTTGTTTGGATAGACACAACCCTTCCTACTCTATAAATAGGGTTCAAATCTAACCACTTTCGTGGCATAGTGTGGTTCATGGCATGGTAGATGAAGAAAATGTGTATGCATAGATAGAGAGTGAAAATATATAGATTTCGCTACGTTTAAAATCTTAGTGAGAAAAATGTATAGGTGATTTGATACTTATTTCGATCAATAGATTTCTACACAAATTCGAGCGATTGTTGTATGAGTGTAATTGCAAAGCACTTACCAATAAAAGTTTTCATCTTCAACATTCATTTGTTCGAAATTCACAAAGAATAGCATCCTAGTGGAGGTTTTGTACGAGTCTAGACCGAATTCAAAGTAGACGCAGGAATTGCGAGAATTGATGACTCCCATTAAAGAGTGGATACAGTTTGATCAACTCTAGCTTTCACTTGCATACCTTACAACTTTACTTTGTTTTCTACTTATACTTTCTATTTCAAAGGTTATGATATGTCTATGTGTCATAACGAGTATTTCATCTTGCATCATTTATATTAATAAATTCATATGCTTTTGAGTTGACTTTAAGATTGATTTTAGGGTTAACAAGATTGTGTATAATCACTAGATCTATGATTAAAACGTTGTTTAGTGAGCTAACATTTTTGGAATGGAAACTTGCTAAATATGGCTATGTGAGAGCGAACCGTACTAAGCATAGTATTGTTGTTATACAGGTTTTTATCATAATTCGTTTACCTTAGATTTAGAAAAGTCATTTCATGTGTTACTCTGCGATAAATTATTGAATATTTGGGCGTCTAGAACCGTGTTTGTTACAGTTATCTAGTGTACGAAATCTTCTTGATGATTTTGCATATTTTTCTCTACTATACTTGTTCTTAGGGAATATCTATATAGTTTTCATCTTCTCTAATCTATTCATGCATCTGTCTTTTTATCAATCTACCATTCAAACCCTCCAATACAAATAAACTTATTTCTTTTGTTCTATAACTCTAGTTGGTCCTTAGAACCGAATTCCTTCCCTGTGGGATCAATATCTTTTAAAACTACATCGAAATTGTATACTTGCAGTGGTCATCATCTTTCTATTTGATAAGCGGTATTGACAACACCTGTTCATATTTTGAACTTTTATCTTATCAGTAGAAAAGTGGGGAACAAGGTTTTTAGCTCTGTTACCGAATATAAGCCTATCAAAATGAGTATAGTCAAAATCTTGCGATCACCATACTCGTTAACATGATGGTCACGCTTAACCCGAGTTAATTATTTGGTTAGCCCATCAGCTAGATTCTGATCTGTTGGGACATATTCTAAAACTCATATCCTTTCTGGATGTCATCTCATTCAAGAGATGGTACTTTTTGAGTATATGTTCATTTCTGTGATGAGAATATGGTTCCTTTTCTTTAGTAATAGCCCCATTGTTATTGCAATAGATCACTATCAGATTTACAATGATGGACACCACACCGAGATCACCAATGAATCTCTTAAGCCATACAGCTTGCTTAGCTATTTCTGAGGCAGCTTGCTTAGTTTTAGTTTAATGCTTTCGGTAAGTTTAAGTGGAGTAATATCTAATGGTATTCGTACTATGAGTTTTATATGCAAATCTCAAATAAGTCCTATAAGTATTGAGTGTGTTTAAAGTGTTAGAAAACTATAGCCATAATACTTTGAAATTGAACAAAAAAGGATGAGGGTATTAAAGAAAAATCAAAAGAAAGAGAGGATAAAACACAACCACTAAAAAAAGGGGAGAGTGGTATGGAGCATAAAATGTAACCATTGAGAGTGTTTTAGCATCCTAGGTTACCTAAAAATGCCTTGAGAGAAATTAATCAAAGAGTGCTTTCTATGTCCTTTATACTTTATACTATGCTTAAGAAAAGGTAATATTTGAGTATGCATATAACGCTTATATGAAGATGCGATTCGGTTGACTCTCCATTAAGAGCAAAAGCATACAACTAAACTATATAAATTGCACATTACTAATTTCTGGGAAATTTGGAACTTCTACTTGAAAGCTTTTGCAACGTGGAATGTGGAACTCACTACAATAGTTTTTCGCCAATTGAGGTATGAACTTGTTTACCAATTTTTACACTTCTGTTGAATTTACCTTGAGGACAAGGCAAAATTTAAGTGTAGGGGTATGATAAGTATATAATTACACTTATTTTCATATTAAAATTTTACACCAAACACTATAGTTTAAGTCATTTTTATACTTTATATAAAAGATTTCACGTGGTATGTAGTTGTTTTTTATGCAAATGTAGATACTAGGTAAATCTTGGGAGTAAAATGATCTAAAGTGGAATATATGAAAAAAAGAGTGAAAAAGATGCAAAAAGATGCGTGGAACTTAAAAATTTTGCTTAGGATCGAAGCTATCAAAGATCGGTGAAGTTACAAGGAGAATTCTAAAGAAAAATGCAATTCACGGTAGCGACAATCATTCGCAGTCGCGACTTGTTCTTCTTCAAATTAGAAATCTGCCAATCAAAGATTCAAGGTCATGAATTATATATCATGGTCTCGACTTCAACGGTTTTCTTATTTAATCTTCTTAACTACCAACAGTCAGATAAGGACGATCAACCGCCATCAACTACCAACGAATAGACACCTATCAGAAGTCAAGAAATCATGAAAAGGTTCTTATACATTATGGATTAGATTGAAGCTTCTCAACTAATCACAATGAAGTGATGCAGTCATTCACCAATGGACACAACTCTTCGTATGGATAGACGCAACCCTTCGAACTCTATAAATAGGGTTCCAAACCTAACAATTTCGTGCAGCATTAGAGTGCAATTATAGGGTTACTTATAGTGTGTGTAGATAGAGAATTTGCTACATTCATAAGTGTTAACGAGAAAATGTTTAAGTGATTCAAATCCTTATTTTGATCACTAGATTTCTCTATATTCTTAAGCTATTGTTGTATAAGTGTACTTGTAAATCACTTATCAATAAAAGTTTTCATTCTTGAATATTTATTTGTTCGATATTAGGAAAGAATAGCATCCTAGCGGAGGTTCTGAAGGGTCGAGACCGAATTCAAAGCAGATGCAGCAATTGCGGGAATTGAAGACTCCCATTAAAGAGTGGATACGGTTTGATCAACTTTATCTTTCACTTGCATACCTTACAACATTGTTTTGCTTTCTACTTATATTTTCTATTTCGAAGTTTATGATATGTCTATGTGTCATAATGCGTATTTCATGTTAAGTCTTTTATATTAATCAAGTTATATGTGTTGGAGTTAATTTTAAGAGTAGTTTCGGGGTTAACAATATCATGTATAATCATTGGATCTGTGATATAACGTTGTTTAGTGAGCCAACATTTTTGGAATGGTAACTTGCTAAATATGGCTATGTGAGAGCGACCTATACTAAGCATAGTATTGACATTGTCCAGGTTTATATAATTGTCTTAATTCGTTTGCGCTAGGTTTAGAAAAGTTATTTCATGTGTTGCTCTGCGGTGAATAATTGAACATCTGGGTGTTTGGAACCGAGTCTATTAGATTAGTTTAGTGAATCGTAACATCTTTGTTGAACTTGCATGTTTTCTCTGCTATACTTATTTTGTAGGTAAAATCTATATATTTAGAATCTTTCATCTTCCATACATATATCTATCCATTCTTCATTCTAATCCTCCCAACTAAAATCCAAAAATATTTTATTTTCTTTATTCTATCTTCCTTATTGATCTTTAGACTTGGTTCCTTCCCTGTGTGTTCGGTATCTTTTAAAACTACATCGCAACGGTATACTTGCAGTTATCATCATTTTTCTATTTCATAAGAGGTACTGACAACACCTATACTTTACGTGAACAAGTTTTTGGCGCCATTAATATATGTCAAATCTTTCAAATAAATTATTAAACTTATCAGTAGAAAATTGGCAAACAACTGCTCTAATTTTACTTCTCAGGCTCGTTGAGTTCTTCTTCACCATATCCCATATGATATCCATAACTTTCGCTTTTTGTTTCAGCATAGCGCATGAAAGAACAAACAAGTCTTTCTTTTGAAACATTTTATTCTCTACTCAACAATATACCAAAGTGGAAAGGTATTTATGCAGAAGAAGAATGCATTCATCCTTAATAAGTTTGTTAGGAGAATTTTTGGGATCGAAGAATCTTTTACCCGATAAATTTACCCAAACTCGATTAGGTTGAAATGAATCCATCATGCTCGATGAATTAGCAATCTCAAAACTGAAACATTCACCCATCATCTCTCTCGTGATGGTGTATTGTTGTCCTTGATTCCGAAATTATATTGCCCTCTTCCTTGAATCTTCGTAGTCGAATGTTACCAAACACTCGAGAATCCAATCTCGATTTTGAGGGAACCACAAATCCACAAATTTTGTAAGACTAAGAGTCGAAAGGTATGCTTCCATCTCTTCACAATTATCATCCCTATGATATCCAATTTCTTAACTTCTGGAATCTTTTGCCTTCTTCTCTTGTCCTCAAAGTGGAAAGATAATCAAATTCTTCTTGAATTGATTGGGCTCCTCTCTTTTGTGCTGCTCTCTTTACACGAGTCATATTGGTTTTGAAGAAAAAGGTTTGAAAAGGTTTAGATGCTTGAATGTAGAAGATGAGGAAATTCAGAAATTTGAAGGTTTTTTTAGAAGGTGTGGTGGCTAGGGTTCAACTTGGACCTATTTATAAAGGTTTAATGGGTCTCTAATTAGTCATAAATGGGATTTTAGCCGTTTAGGTTCAAAACTAGCAGTTAATGGTGGTTTTTAGCCAACTGGTGCTTATCAATTCACGATCTGTAACGGTTATATTTTTACCTGTATCACGATCGCGAAGGCCTGTCACGATCATGACTTTCCTCACGATAGAAATAGCATGTTTTGATATCCAAGGATCACGAGCGTGAATTGAGTCGCGGTTGCGCTATTCTTTGCTCTTCAAATTTCTTCAATTTTTAGACTTGTTCCTATAAAAACATAGAAACACAAACACAAACAAACCTTGTTAAATACAAATGATAAATATTTACTATTATACCTTGAGTAATCATGGTGATGATAGCAATTGAACATCAACATCTTGTTGTTCAAATTTATTTCCATATTTAACAAATATTTAAAAGCAAACATAACAAAAGAAAATAAACAACAAACAAACACAACTAATCTTAAAAAGAAACACTATACAAGGTTCTAATCTGAAAAGAAAAGAAAACTATTCATGGGGGAAGCGATCCTATTATTTGATTAATCTGGTAGTAAGATTCCCTTAAATCTTGCTCAACATCAATCAGTAGATCACAAATGTCTTCAATTTTTCTACGGATCAAAAGTTGCCCTTCTATAAGGTCACTCAACCTTCCACGGAGGTTGGAATCTCTACGCTCCTCTTCCTGCTCACTTTCCCTTTCTCTTTCTCTATCTACTTCCACCCTTTCTTCCCATGGTTTCCATCCATAGGTTATTCTATCCTCCCCAACGTACCTTTCCAAGAAATTATACTTAAATAAGACTTCCATCATTAACTCTGGAATTATGTCTTCTCTAGTAAAAATTTCTGTGGCATAAGGCAATCTTCCTATTTGTCCCAACAAGTTTACCATTGTCCGACACCCGTACTCTATCATTCCACGATTTTTCACTGCAAACACGAGTCTCTCCATTATAATCCCAGAATTATCGATAGGCGTGCCATCCAAAGTTGCTTGCAATACAAACAATTCCTTAGGTATGATAAGATCGAAATTGGATTTGCCAAACAGCACTCCACTTAAATAAAAGTGTAGTGCAAGCAAATAAGGATCACGAATCCATCGGCTATAGGCAAATTCTTGTTTGAACTCAACTTGGCCAGTCAAATGATTCCAAGTTGGTATAGGATCCCAGCCAGGTAACATCTTATTGAAGCATTCCCTTGGAAATCCCAAGTACTTATCCATCGCCTTCCTTGTCAACTTGTATTCTTTCCCATGGTGTCGATAGACTAAGCAATTTTATCTATCATTCCTCCATGCTAATATGACCAGCATTTCCATGCAATTGTTTACATTGTTCCCGATAGTTAAATTGTAATAAATGATAAAATTAAGTATTCAGAGATAATACATAATTCTATCAAAAACACCCTAATGAATAAGACCGTTCTATGAATCGTATAGGAACTCTTAAACTCATCAACTCTGATCATTTCATAATGATCTCCTTCCTCCTCTGAATAAATTGGGAATGATGCTTCATACCATTGCTGGATATTCTTAGGTTGAAAGACTTCAGAATTTGATGGAAAAACCATTGTGTAAGAAAGAAATTTTGTAAGAAATGAAGGAATTTTTGTTTGGAATAAGTTTGGATTTAGAAAGAAGATTTCTGAATGAAGAAGTGAATAATTGATGAACGGTAGTGCATCATTTTTATAGAGTTTAGTGGAAAAACTATCGAATAACTGCCCAAAACTGCTGCAGTTATCGCACAGGTCATGATCGTGATCACAAGTTGTGATAGTGACTAATAGAATTTTGAGAAACTAAAAGTTTAACTAGGAATTCATGAGCGTGAATGGAAGTCACAAGCATGAATAGGAAAATAGAAGAAAATCTTCTATTTATTAAGAATTAAACGTATCACCTCCAAGATGATTATTTCATAATCTTTTCATATCTAGAATAAGATTAGAAAATTGTATAATAAGGAAATGAAATAAATAGATATAATTAATCTCTAGAACGCACTTGCCTTCCCCGGATAATTTGATCTTTAGAATGCTATTGCCTTCCCCGGCAACGACGCCAAAAACTTGTTCACCACTTTTCTACTGATAAGTTTAATAATTTGTTCGCAAGATTTGGCTATATATTAATTGCACCAAAAACTTGTTCACGTAAAGTATAGGTATTGGCAGTACCTCTTATCAAATAGAAAAATGATGATAACTGCAAGTATATAGTTGCGATGTAGTTTCAAAAGATATCGAACACACAAGGAAGGAACCAAGTTTAAAGATCAATAAGAAAGGTACAATAAAGAAAATAAAATATTTTTGGATTTTAGTTGGGAGGATTAGAATGAAGAATGGATAGATATATGTATGGAAGTCTAGAGATTCTAAATATATAGATTTTCCCAACAAAATAAGTAAAGCAGAGAAAACATGCAAGTTCAACAAAGATGTTATGATTCACTAAACTAATCTAACAAACTCGGTTAAAAATATCCAGATGTTTAATTATTCACTGCAGATTAACACATGAAATAACTTTTCTAAACCTAGCGCAAACGAATTAAGATAATTATATAAACCTGGACAACGTCAATACTATGCTTAGTACAGGTCTCTCTCACATAGCCACATTTAGCAAGTTACCATTCCAAAAATGTTGGCTAACTAAACAACGTTATATCACAGATCCAGTGATGATACACGATATTGTTAACCCTGAAACTACACTTAAAATTAACTCCAATGCATATAACTTGATTAATATAAAAGACTTAACACGAAATACGCATTATGACACATAGACATATAATAAACTTTGAAATAGAAAGTGTAAGTAGAAAGCAAAGAAAAGTTGTAAGGTATGCAAGTGAAAGCTAAAGTTGATCAAACCGTATCCACTCTTTAATGGGAGTCATCAACTCCTGCAATTCGTGCTTCTGCTTTGAATTCTACCTCGGCCCGTACAGAACCTCCGTCAGGATGCTATTCTTTGCGAATATCAAACAAATGAATATTGAAGAACGAAATCTTTTATTAATAAGTGATTTGCAAGTACACTTATACAAAAATCGCTCAAGAATATAGAGAAATCTAGTGATTGAAACAAGGATTCTAATCACTTAAACATTTTCTCACTAACACTTATGAACATAGCGAAACTAGATATTTTATTCTCTATTTACACACACTATACGTAACCCTATAATTGCACTCTAATGCTGCACAAAATTGTAAGGTTTGGAGCCCTATTTATAGAGTTCGAAGGGTTGCGTCTATCCATACGAAGAGTTGTGTCCATTGGTCAATGATTGCGTCACTTCATTGTGATTAGTTGAGAAGCTTCAATCTAATCCACAATGGATAGGCACCTTTTCATGATTGGTTGAATTCTGATAGGTGTTTATTCATTGGTAGTTGATGGTGGTTGATGGCGATTGATCATCCTTATCTGGCGGTTGGTAGTTAAGAAGATTAAACTAGAAAATTGTCCAAGTCGTGACCGCGATATACAAGTCATGACCGTGAATCTTTTATTGGTAATTTTTTGCTTTGAAGAAGAACAAGTCACGACCGCGAATGATTGTTGCGATCGTGAATTGCATTTTTCTTCAGAATTCTCCTTGTAACTTCACTGATCTTTGACAACTTCGATCCTAAGCCAAATCTTTAAGTTCCACGCACCATTTTTCACCTTTTTCACTCTTTTTTCATAAAATTCCACTTTAGATCATTTTACTCCCAAGATTTACCTAGTATCTGCATTTGCATAAAAAACAACTACATACCACGTGAAATCTTTCATATGAAGTATAAAAATGACTTAAACTATAGTGTTTAGTGTATAAAATTAATATGATAATAAGTGTAATTATACACTTATCAGTTACCGTCCATGTCGGTTTTCTTCTTGAAAACCCACTTGCATCCTATGGGCTTAATCCCACTTGGAGCATCAATCAAGTTCCAAACTTGATTTTCGTACATGAAGTCCATCTTCGATCTCATGGTTGAAAACCATTTATCAGATTCTGAGCCTTCCATTACTTCCTTGTAAGTCTTGGGCTCATCATCTTCCATAAGGAAGAGATGTTTATCACCAATGATGATAAACTCGTATCGCTCGGGAGTGATTGGAGCCCGACCTGACCTAAGCAATTTCAATGTTATATAATGAAGTAAGAAAAGTGTTGAATGTGTTTGGATTGGAATACACAAAGATTGATGCATGCCCTAATGATTGCATGTTGTATTGGGAGGATTATGCAAATGCAACAAGTTATCATGTATGTGGGACTCCTAGATGGATATCAATGGATAAGGACACACACAAAAAGCCACCTAGGATCCCATAAAAAATCTTAAGGTACTTTTCGAGGAAGAAAAGGTTACAAAGGTTGTTTATGCGTGCTGAAACTGCAAAGTACATGACTTGGCATGCAAATGACTGAGACAAAGATGGGATGTTACACCATCCAGTGGATGGGTGAGCTTGGAAAGATTTTGATCGTGTGTATCCCACATTTTCTAAAGAAGCTCGTAATGTGAGACTTGGATTAGCAACTGATGCATTTAACCCATTTCACACAATGAGCCATGTACATAGTACATGGCTTGTGATTTTGATAAATTATAACTTGCCTTCATGGATTGTTATGAAATCTGAGTTCTTAATGCTTTCATTACTTATTCGGGGGCCATCTTCTCCTGGAAATGATATTGACATATATATGCAACCACTAATCAAGGATCTCAAGGATTTGTGGGAGTTTGGTCTTCAAACATATGATGCTTCTAGTTGTCAAGTGTTTGACATGCATGTTGCTCTAATATCTACTGTTAGTGACTTTCTGGCTCATACAATGGTATCTGGGTATAGCACAAAAGGAAAATTTTCATGCCCTTGTTATCATTATGAAACAGATTCCGTATAGCTGAAACATTGTCGCAAACATTGCTACCTTGGTCATCGTAGATTCTTAAATGATGCTCACCCATGGCGTCATAATAGGAGGAATTTCAATGGACCGATTCAGGAAAGAAAAGCACCTAATCGCTTGATAGGAACTGAGATAGTAGAGCTTTTGAAAGATTTTCACAATGATTTTCACCTAATCACCATATTCTACATATGTTGGATAGCAACTTGGTCATTTGGAATCTGCCACTAACTATTACTTTTTCTTAAAATTTAGGTGGACACTTGCAACTTGGAAATTGGTTTGTTTTTTGTGTCTAAAGTAAATATTAGAAACTCATGTTTATGAGAAACTCATTCTCGGCTGAAACATCCATCGCCATTCCCTTACAAATTCAATTCAAAATTTCACCATTAGAAATAATTCATTTAACAAATATAATATTATTTATTAATTCTTAAATTTACACACTGTAATTACATTATTGTTACAGCAGTAGAAAAATGTCATTTTATTTTCCAACTCCATAATCACAAGTCTCGACCACTTACCCAACTTATGTACTGAAACACAGTTTTATTCCCATGTTAATTAACTCTGTATTTTTAACCTTGTAGTTTGGACAAACAGTTCTTGGCAACTGGTGTTACTGTTCCAAATATTCTAACTGGTATTACAAATAGTTCTTTAGTTTCAAGCTTTCCTGTGAAGTATTCTAATATTCACAAACCTTAGTGTAATTATGATCAAAATTATGCACCGTATACATTTATGAAGTAAGAACCTAATCTAAAATAGGTGTTTTAAAGTTTTTTAATTTTTCCCACATACTGTGAAGTCTTGTCCATTCTACCATTGTGTCTAATTTGACTTGAATATTTTGTCTAAATATAGCTACTGCTATGACCTTTTGCTTCTGTATACTTTTTGCACATGTTTCACCTTTCAATGACTTTTTAATTAGCTACTACTATTTGTTATCTATTTTATTACAAGATTCTTGCTCTTCCAAAAAGCGTCGAGGGCCAACGAAACTTGCCAAGGTTCACACACGAACAAAAGAAGAACGTCGAATGATTATGCTTAATGCATACGGGCAGCCAATTGGTCCAACAAGTGCCGTTGTGAAAGAATTTAACAGCTTTCTGGGGATAATTACGAGGAATCCAGTGTTAGCACCATTAGACTATGTTGAATGGCCAAGTGTACCTACTCATAACGATATATGGGAATATGTCTTGGTATGAAAAATTGTATCAAATAAATTAGTTTGTATCATATTATATTGCTAGCTAATGAAACAATTTTTTAGCAAAAGTATATAGTCCTCGAGGAAGGTAAGAAGTGGGTCTTGGAAAGTGTAAATGAAAGTTGGCATGTATATATAACTAGGAAAAAGACTGATCACTTCTACAAATATGCAACCAATGAGCTAAGATTAGAAAATCGGCCAACATCAATACTAGAGGACCAATTCAAAAATCTTTTGGCTTATTGGAACAATCCCCAGGTTGAGGTAATAATCTTTGTTGTTATTGTCAT
>CATIWQ010932991.1:0-22382 GCA_949673415.1 Euphorbia schlechtendalii | reverse complement strand
TCGCGGAACCGATTTTCCCCTTTGCTCTTTCTAGATCTGTTCATTTCATCCACTTCTATCATGCTTTTGGCCATGGCTATCATCTGAGTGGTATCCCTGGGTCGTCTCGTGATGATCTCTGTTCGTAGCCTGTCGTTTCTTATTCCTCTTATGAGGGCTTCTTTCGCTGTGCTGAAATTAAGGTCATCTGTGCTAATGCAAACCTCGTTGAACAGGTGGATGTAAGACCTGAGTAACTCGTCTGGTTCTTGAACGACCTCATGTAGCTGCCGGCTCACATATGAGGCGGGAGTGGATCCGAGGAAGTGTTTGTAGAATACTTCGCTTAACTAGTCCCAAGAGCTAATTGAGTTGGGTTTCAGCTTGTGGAACCAGTATGCGGCCGGTCTGGTTAATGTTTGCTCAAAATAGCCGTAAATGTATGCTTCCGGAGCATACATCATCTCCATTCTGTTTATGTAATGCCTTACATGTACGACCGGGTCGTCCCTCCCGTCGTACAGCTTTGGGAAGATTGGGGCGATGAAATATGGATTGAATTGTACGCCTAAGATCTTTTTGGTGAAGGGGGAGAGTCGCTTTTCCACCAGGGACTCCTGATATGGGACTGCCAGGTCTTTGAGTAGTTTCTTGATACTTTCACGAAGCTTGGGATCAATTTCTATATCACTCTCCTTTGCTGGTAATATCGATCGGCTCGGATCCAGAGGACGTCGACGGCTAGTTTCCTGATGTCGTGGATGGGTTCACCAACTTGGCGGGGCCGTGCCCACAACGTAGGACATTTGCATTCACATTAAAGGTGTGTGAGCCCCTACCGAGAAATAAGTATATCCGTCGGGCGTATTAAAGTTCTGGTACATTGCGAGCATTTGAGCCTGCATGGTAGGATTCGAGGTGATACTTGGCTAGGGAACGGTAAACGTCGCTGGTGGGGCTACGGCAGTGGGTGCCGGGTTTTGTGCTTCTGAGACGATAGGAGCAGCGGTTCTGCGTTCTTGGGCCGGGAACAACTCCCTCGCAAGGTTGGGGGGAAGTGAGCCGTCATTCGGGATTCCCCGCAGGGGGATTGCCTCCACATTGTATTATTCTACAAATCCCGTTCTGATTATTTGTTGCTATTCCGGAGGAATCTTATATTCCCTAAAGATTCACAACATCTGCTCCACTGCATTAGAAGCGCCGTCCAGGGGCGTTGACATTGATGCTGTGGCGTCCATGAGCTCGGAATGGTTACCTTGAATGACTCCAGTGTCTGATGGTTGAGGGCCATCGCGGAGTTCTGCCATTTGATGTAGGCGTTCCTGCACCTAAAAAGAAATTACGGTAGTCTTTGCAATCGGGTTTAGCTTGAGATTGTGAGAGTAAACTGATACGAAATGGAACGATTTGATAATAAAAGCAATATGCGGGACAGAATACTTATCGGGTTGTTCGAAGACATGTTGCGAACTAAAATTCTTACCGAGGCAAGTAAGTTTAGCCCACGCCCACCGCACCACTGAAAGTTCCGTTTCCAAGTCGGGTTTAACCTTCGTGGAACTTCAAGAAATATTGGATCAGTTATGTAGAATTAAACCTACAAAATAGATAATGAACGGAGAAGGGGTCAGGGCTTTTATCCCTCGGGAAAACTCCGACGTTCAAGTTAGTATACATTGACTAGAAAGGAATTGATTAGAATAAATTGACTAGAAAGGAATTGATTAACCTATTATGGGGATTGTCTTCCAATATTTATAGGCTCTGCAAAATACCCCGAATAATGGAGATTAGAACGATTCAAAATGGGATTATGATCCCTAAAATCAAGGAAGACCAAGTCCATCCTCTATCCATTCTGCAATCTTAGGAAGCGATTTCAGTTGACAAATTCCACTGACTAAATGGCCAATGTCTCAATGAATGAGACGGTAGCACTTGTTTGTAAGCGTTGTGGATGAAGTCATCAGGACGGGTCCATTTTTAGGTAAGAGGCACGCCCCGATGAACCATCCGCCTGGGATAGTGGCGTCGCCTTGCCCTTCTAAATGGCGGATCGCGCTCCATTGGTAGAGTTCATGCTGAGCTGGGGAGTTGAGGGGGTAACATCATCCTCTGTTAACACATTGCATATCATATTTCCAGAAACGTCCACAAATTATGTAACGAGTTAGGTTTGATTTTCTGTAAAAATGTCACTCCCTCCAGTTCCTAATATTTGTCGTTTTAAACTTTTTACTTTGGTTCCTAATACTTGTCATTTTAAAATATCAATGCATTTATTAACAAAATTTTCCTAATATACCTTATATTAATTAGGAAAGAGATTAGGTGCAAATTAATTTAGTAGTTAGTAATTAAGAAGAGAGAATTTTGTTATAAAGTAAAAAGGATAAAATAGTAATTTTATAGTACATTAAATATCTTATTGGTTTTTATGAAAAAACTAAAATGACTTATATTAGGAACCAGAGGGAGTAATAAATGAGCATTAATCATATTGTAAGCGTCAAAAATTTCAAGAGAAGATTTTTGTGGAAGAATTAGGATGCACCTTCTTTTGTTAACTTGGGTTGGTCATATAGAATATCAAGTTCAAGTCATACGTACATACATATATGTATATATACATACATTATAATCAAGTTTAACATTCAATATAAACAGATGAAAAAAAACAGAGGCGGAGAGAGGGTGGGATACAATGGAGGAGGTGCCTCACCGATTGTCGGAAAATGATTATATATGAATCAGGGTAAAATGTAGTGTACATAAGTTATGATGATAGATTTGTTCTAATAATAGACGTGCCCCAGAAGCTTGCATTAAGTTGAAGGTGTTCTAAATTATCGGATTGTATTCAAGCATTTTTTGCTAAATTCGTTGGTTGTGGCATTTTTAGTATTTTTTTCATGTTTCCTTTTACTATTTATTGACTTCTCTTTATTTGATATTATTATTTTTCCAAATTAGTTATAAATGTTATGAATATAAGTATAACAAACGATAGAAAGTATAGAAAGCTAATATATATTTCTTTCAAGTAAATGATACATTGAAGAAAACCTATTTATAGAGAAACTAAAGAAGGCTAATGGACATTCAAAGTAAATGAAGATTAATTGAACAATAATAGAAGATTAAATGGATATCAATGAAGTATACAATACATTACTTTTCAACACTCCTTCTTTGATGTCCACTATTACAAATGGGATAAAATCTCGTTAAAAACCTTACCAAGGAAAAATCTTGTGGGACAAAAACTTTGGTTAAGGAAAAAAATATGGTATTTAATCCCCATGTTCGCAAGAATATTGAAGATCCTTGAAACAACACATTCCAATAATGTAAACCAACTTCATGAAAGTTGCAGAAGATAATGATTTGGTGAACAAGTGTGCTATAATGTTGCAGAAGCAAATATGTTGAATACTTGTTTCACCATTCTTTTCAAAATTATGAGTGAAGAAAGACTTTGGTGACATATGCTATATTCTAAATCCTTTGATATACGATTCATTCAGTTGAACAATGCAAGCAACATTGTCTTTATATATGGGTGTCGGATCTTCTTTGACTATTACTTTTTCACATACTTCTTGGATATGTTTGGTTAATGATCTCAACAATACATGACTAGCTTCGTGAATTGCTATTAACTCTGCATTATTTGAGGAAGTAGTCGTGCTAGTATATGATCTCAAGCAAATCCTAAGCTCTAAACTATTCAGTTGAAAGGCCATAAATTACTGAAATTACTTCTGAAAATATGAAAGAAATTAAACGAAAAAATTTCAAACCCATGCCAAAGCTGAAACCGATCTTTCTTTCATTTAGCCACCATCCTAGTAATGAAATCCTTGTAGCAGATTCTTCCATTAGACCCAAAATCAACTTCCTAGATCCACTCATCGAACTCAGAGGGCTCGAGCTTTTCTCCAATGCTAGTCAAAATATGTTGCAGACTTGCAACAGGAGAACGTATGCTTCATATTATTGAAAAGCTATTGAAGAAGTCATGTTGAGTGAAGACATGAATTTATAACATTACACATTAATAATGCACGTTGAAGTGTTAGATATACTCAATCATTGATGGGAGATTCATATCCAATTATACGTTCAATTATACATTCTCGTGGAAATTACTAGCATGTCCATATTAATTTCAAATAGTAAATATATTTCTTTCAAAATATTACAAAAGATCTTCAAGATTTTTCATTGTTAACTATTACTATTATTATCTTTATTATTAAAATATTACAACTTACAATATTCAATATTCCTCAAATTTTATTTAACAAACAATACAAAAGGAACTCACTGTAGATGTTACCAAATGTCTCGACTCTTGATGAGTTCAATTTGGCAAATTGCAAGCCAATATTTTTGACCGAAATACCATCCTTATTACATGCATAAAATCTATCAACAAAATTATAAAAAATAATTAAGAAATAATACATATAACGATAAGTAACAATTATAATAGAATCAAAATAGAAAAGGCTTCCACATTGATCAAGTTTCATGTATGTTCAATTATATTAGGACCGCTCATCGACTTCCAAGATCTTTCAATTTAAATTTCTTCTTTAAAGAATCACCTGCTTTGTGAATCTATTTTGGAATTTTGGTGATATTTGAAATACCAATATATATTGAGATGATAATAAATTTAGACCGAACATTTTTATAAAAACACATGGATAAATTATGGCGGAACCTTTTCCGTGTGGAGATTGGGTGCGATTTTGCTACATTGCTTTGGTTCTTTATCGCATGGAACTTATGGCAAAGAAGAAACAAAGTTATTTTCAACGAAGCTTACCGTGAGGAAGATTTAGTTTTATCAAGTTTTTATCACTGCCGTTTCTTTTTCTCATGTAATAGGAGAGTAGCGCCTTTTGACGTGGGTGATTTGATCACCCTACAAAACATTTTACTTGTACATAACTGATCGTTCTCCACTGGAGAACATTTTATTTATTTATTAAATGAAAAGAGGGGTGAGTGTTTTGTAGATAAGCGAACGCATCAACCTAGTTGGGATGTTCGCCCCGAAATTTTCATCCGCTCTAATCTTTTTCTAATAGAGGGATACAATGTTCCTCCTGCGGTTTTTCAAAAAAAAATGGACAAATTAAATCGTTTTTATAACATTTTATTTTTAAAAATTCACCAATGTGTTTATTCCACATGTGTCCATGTTGTAATCCATATATGGATTAACTTTATTGAATTAAGTTCTCGTTTGTCAAATTTTTTCCAGCAATTTTATTCCTTTAAGGATTTTCATATAAATATCATTATCAAGCAAACCATGGAGGTAAGTTGTGACCACATCGATTAAGTGCATTTGTAAATTTTATTGAATTATCAAACCAAAAATTCTAAAAGTTGTAACCACCATTGAAGATTATGTCTCATTATAATCAATTCCTGGTCTCTAAAAAACACTTTGTGCAATAAGTGTGAATTTATATCTCACAACTTTATTATTCATATTTCACTTTCTTACTAAAACTCATTTGTAGCCCACAAGTTTTATACTTTGTGTTGTTTGAATTACATGTTCAAAAACTTTTTTGTTCAGAATTGTATCTTGTCATTTTAACTAATCACTTCTATCATTACATTCTTGAAAAATTATTACTTCATGATCCATATTTTCATTATCATCGATCATTTGCAACATTATATGCAAATTTAGGATCAACTATTTTTCCTTCATTCCATATTTTCTCATTACTAATATAATTTATTTGAATTTCGTCATTTTTAACAAATTCATGTATTTTCACTTCAAGTGCGTGTACTTCACATGAAGTATATATATTAATAAATTTATCTTCAATTGGATTATTTATATTTTTGATAATTTTTCTTTCCGAAGATTTTTATCCTTTAACCAATTGATCATTCATGCTTCATGCATTACAAAACCCTTTATTAATTAAAATTGAATATGAATTAATGCATTTACTACTATATGCAAGCTTAATACTCGTTTTGGATAAACAAATAACATTTCATATGATTTTCTTTTCTAAAATTATACTTGTGTTCTCTTCTCTTGAATTTGGGAAAGTACTTCCATGCAAAACATGCAATAAACATATTATTAAGTTAATGGCTCAAGAGATTTAATTATTGAAGGAAATTTATAACCAATATGAATTCCTAATCTCATGTCTTCAATCTAGTAGAAATCCAATAAATATCTGTTAGATATGATGGTAGTCGATAAAATCATGGTGAAGCAGAAAAAAAAATCAATGTTTAAGCTTATTCTAACATGATAATATGAAATGTATATTATTTGGCTAATTAATAAAAATTTGTTAGAAATTTACTACAAAACTAACAGAAAGTTTTTATAGTTTCTTTTGCTAACAGTTAAAATTATATATTTTCTTTGGTTTTTTAAATTTATTTTTGCTTTCTATTATTAGAGTCATCTATGAAAGCTTTCTAGTCTCGTCTTAGATGTTGTCAATTGTTTTAAAGCCGGTGAGGTGAGTAAAATTTATTTGTTCATATCTATTTTTCGATTTCATAATTATAATAATTGTTTCATATTTGGAGAGTATAGTTTATGTATTAGATATGGGATTGGGTTGATGAAAATAAGATTTAAGGTGTTATATTAATAAAATTCAAACGATAATGATGTTGTCATAAATATTTTATTGCTTAATTTATCGTACAACATGGTTTGTATTATGTAATATGTAAAAAGAAAATCATCTACCCTTACGAATGGGTTAGAAAAGCAAACTTTTTTATTTTAAATAGGAGACATTTTTGCAGTTTCCATCCACCATCAATCATAGCGAAATTAATGCTATATTTATGCTAATGGATGAAAAAAAAAAAAAAAAAAAAACTTAAATTTGTGAACGTTAATAAAAATGTAAATAATAAATTTTAAAATAGGCTCCAAAACAATTAAGAAACGAAGACTTTATTGGATGTTAATAAATTTTCGAGAAAGAAACAACCTTCAGCAATAGTCTGCCTCAAATTTCTTTACACAGTTAAGAGTAAAATTTGTCTTTATTTGCGCCATTAAGAAAAGGGTGCCATATTTGAAAATTGAAATTTGCTTTCTTAGTCATATGCCACTTCATTTTATTTTCATTTTCCAAAAAGTTACCCACTTGCTATATTGTATTTTCTGCTTTTAAAACTGGTAGATAACATCATCAATGCCATTTTCTTTTGTCAATTTTTAATGATTAGGTTTGATGTTTAGATTTAATATGCTGAATTGTTAATGAAATTGTAACCATAAATTTGATTTGAATAAATTAATGTCCTTTTGCATGTATAAGTTTTGTTAACCATGAAAGATAAATTTACTTAGAATTTTAAAATAAAATCTATATTACAAATGTATAATTTGTGCACATATAATAAGATTGAGGGAATGACAAACAATATTACAATTATTTGACGGGTCAACTAATTTTCTTCTTTAAAATATCATAATTTTAGACTGTAAACTTTCCAGTTCTATGCGCAAGTCATCTAATACAACCAACATTGCAACCATTACATTTAGAGTCATTTCCAGTTAATGTTAATTACATTTCATCAGTGTTTAACTAGCTTTATAAATACAGAACTCAATTTATTGTAATCACTTACTACATCAGACCACAACTGATCACTACTAATCTAACAAACTTTAACCGAATGTTAGGTAATCAACTCACATTGGCGAGAATTTTCGCATTTGCATTTCATTTACAGTTAATTCTAATTAATGTCAATTACATTTCATCAGTGTTTGGGTAGCTCTATAACTGTAATAACTTACTACTACGAAATGAATTGAATCTCACAAAATTGTTGTTTAATTTGCTTTTCAATAACAAGATTTATTTTGTTGTAAAATAGCTTACGAGAAATTTTAGAATTTTTAGTGTAGTAGGCACTATAATTTATTTTTGGTAGACATATGCACTATACATTTTAATTGTAATGAAAATAACTTAGAAAAGTCTAATTAACTTAAAACCCTAATATTTTATCAGTAAATTTATTTTTCCCTTTTATTTTATTAATATATTTATGCGTACATGCAATGCACCAAAGGGTTGAAAAAGGTGGTTCCAGATTGCTGTGGCTCCTCTGTTCAAACTTCAAATTGCAAAGTTGTCGATCAACTTTCTTATTAATTAATGCCAACATTTTACTTTATTTGATACATTTCACATATTGTCTTGTACTAATTAACTCTTGTCTCTACCATGTTTAATTTTTCTATATAATTTTCAGTTATTGATAGTGTTTAAGCTTTATATTAATAAGGTTTTTATTATCATTTTATAAATTCATTTGAATATGTTTTGTTATTTAAGCCGTTATGGATTATGAAGTGGATAATCTATCCTAATTCTTTGTTAAAGAATTTATTGAATGCATTCTCCATTTCTGCAAGTTAGACCGTGTCATCCAAGATTTGGGGAACAAAAATTTTCTTGTAATTATTAAGGATTCGGGAAATTGCTTTCCACATTGCCACTAAAAATTGAGGAAATAAAATATGCAATTTTTTCAAAGTTCCATAAACCAAAAATAGTTTGTATTATAGTTCGAAAATTTTAGTGCAACATTAAACTAAATTTCAATTTTAACGGTTCAATGCTGAATAAATTTTAAATGCTAAAACCTTTTGTTGAAAAAACAATAACAAAAACAAAAATAAACAGATAATGTCTTTATCTCGATTATAATCTCTCGAATATGGAGGTGTCAAATTTAATGTCTTATTTATCCCATTGAATTTTGTGGACTTTTCTTTCAATCAAACAACAAATTGATCAACAGAAATTATATATAAACACTATGATGTAAATAGTAAGATGACTTAACGAACTCACTGATAAATTAAGTCGTGCTAGACACTAATCTTATCCAGAGAAACAAGAAAGGGGGAAAATAATTTATGTTCTAAAATTAGACCCCGTTCTCTTCACCTTCAATTTGGTTCAGTTCAGTTCCATTAAGTTCAGTTAAGTTAAGTTCAATTCAGTTAAGTTAAGTTCAGTTAAGGTCTATTAAGTTTAGTTCAGGTTCATAAATTTTAATTTTAATAATGATTATTTTAATTAATCTTTAATAAAAATTAATAGCAATAATAATAAAAAGAAGAACAATGATAAATATATTAATATAGAAAAATAATTATTATTTAATGTGGTTAATATTGATTATAAATATAGTAAAAATAATTTTTAAATAGTGATAATTAATAGTGTTATTGATATAATAATAGTATTAATGTAATTATAATATAATAATATTTTTATTTATAATCATAGTATTAATTAGTTAGAAAATGTGATATGGGATAATAAAATAAAAATATTTATTAGTTAAAACAACTATTACGTTTTTGTACTCTAATAATAAGTGATAATTTAAATCCAAATTACAATATATTATAATAATTATTATTAGTTCACGTATAATTGTAACAATAATTATTATTTGAATAACAAAATTTTAATTAAATGAATTTATATATTATAACAATTTTTTTATTATTAATGGTATTAAAATTGTTTTATTAATTATTTTATATAGGTAGTTATTAGTAATATTATTTGTAATGATTATTAATAATTTATTTATTTTTATATTGATTGGGTTTTACTATTATTTTAATAATTAATATATTTATTATTAAGTTCAGTTCGGTTCATTTCAATTAAATTTACTTCAGGTCAATTAAGTTCAGTTGTTCAATTCAGATTTCAGAAATTGAAGAGAACATGACCTTAATTTTGTAGATGATTCACTCTATCATCCATGACCTACTCGCATAAAAAAGAGTATTTATCCAATAAAATTGAATGTTTATTGCATTGACTAACTAACCTTTAATCTTCAATAAAAAGTTATCAAGATAGAGTTTGAGAGTTTTTTATACTTGAGGATGTAATCTTCATTTTTATCCTCGTTAAGGATTCGGGAATTAAAAAATTTCCTCGTATTCACTTCACGAAGATTCTTATCATGAACACTCTATTTCCATTGGGGTCAAGGAATCCTAGGTCTTTTAATTTTTTTTAAATTCTCAAATCATATTGCATATTGATTTTCCAACCTTGTATATCTTACTATTTCATTTTCTTAATTAAAATTCGACATATCTAATTTAGCTCATTAGAAAGTACAAATTAAAAAAGGTTTATAATTTTCTTACTATAAAGAAAATATTACAAATAAAAAAACATTAAGGGATGTATTTTACCAATTTTATAGGTTGTGAGAACGTAACCCACAATCTCTCATTTCTTTAACTTTTTTAAGAAGATGGTGGTCACTAAACTACTTTGGTGATTTTCTTCTTCTTTGTTTAATTGCATTATAAGTTACCAAGAATTAACTTCTCTGTGACAATAAAAACTTCTCTCTCACATGAAATTTTCACTTTTTTAATTATTTTTTCAACAACTGTGCCTATATTATTAAATTGCAAACGAAAATCCTTCCCCATTCTGAATATGGTTCAAACTTGTAATATTTATTCACAAATTTAATATCCACCACTAAGTTAAGACATCAACTTAGTGATCTTTAAAAATTTCACTTGAATATCTACCATAAACAAATATATGCTATGAAATTATTTTTTAGCTTCATACATCTATCACCCCTAAATTTATTAAAAACAATCAATTATCATCCTGAATTTTTAAATGTGTCAAATACTCTCATGAACTTGAAAAAATGTATCAGTTTACCTTCATCAATATCACATGTAAGTTTTTAGTTGGAGAGTGAAAAATTGCATATATACTTGAAAAGTCAAATCAACAAAGAAAACACGTGACAATAAAAGAGTAAACTTGAACAATTTAATCAAATTCTGAAGATGTTTAATATATTTAAAGTTCAGAATGACAAATGATTTTATTTTGAACAAATTTTGGATAATAAATGCATAGTCTAATTCTTTTTTATATTTATCTACAAATAAAAGAGGAAAGATTAGTGTAATCATGTTGATATATTAGAAAATAGAAACAATAGTCAACACCCATGTGGGATGGCATATTGTGCGTGCTAAAGTTAGGTTTCCCACTATTTTGACCTCTAATCTAACACTTTTCAAACTATACGCACATTAATTTTTTTTTACATCATGGTAGACATTACTATTAAATTCATCATTTATTATTCATTCCCTTGTCATCATCTCAATGCCTCATGTATTTATTTCTTTAATAACAAATTTGAAACTCTAACCACGTATACAAATTATTTATTAATTGTAGAATAATCTCTCTCCATTAACCAAGGAATGATTGCTCTATATAAGCATATTGTCTCTAAATTTTGAAATTCATTACACTTTAAATTGAATCTACACATTGGATCCCCAATACACTATATAATAAAAAACTGTTAATCCTTTAAAACTTTTTTTTCAAACTTTAGTTGTTAGTTTGTTTGAAAATGTAACTTTTTATTCTTTTTTAGTCTTCTAATTAATTACTACGTACATCATTGCCTTTCCTCCTTACTTTTACACTATAGTACTATTTTTTTTAAAATTGCTTTTTGGAATTTATTGACAAAGTCAATTTTACATTTCTACTTTTTACTACTATATGCTTTCTTTTCAAATTTCACTTTTCTCTTTTTATTCACTGCTCCTATTCTGCATAGAGAATTCACAGGTTTGAAAAAAAAGTTGTGCAAAGTGATTCAAATTGAGAAATTTAAACGTCATAATTTCGGAGCCTGCTTGAGAAATTCCAAAATGCTATCTCGAGAATTTCCACTTATAAATTATCACAAAAAATAACATATTTTAATTTTAAACAAAATTTATAATTTATAATACTTATTAAATAGAACCTATTTGCTATTAATTTTCCATCTTGAAAAACTTTAAAATAGAATTTTCCAAAGACGAGGTAAAGAAAGCAATGTTAAACTGGATCACCAAATATGAACTGAACTTTGAAAATCAGGAGTCGTGGGAAAAAGGGGCCCATTTTGCATCACTTTCAACTTTTTGTTTTCTTCATCAATGGTTGCAAGTATTGCACTGTCTTCCTCCCTCATTATGCTTCCTCTTTCTACTCCAATTATCATTTCTCTACTCCCCCAAATCGAGATATCAATCCTGCTTTTCCTTTTTCTTTTTGATTTATAAAAAGTAATCCGTATCTGAAATAATCTAATCATCTCTGTAATCGTCAGTCTTCTGCTAAAAAAAACGTCTCATGGATTAGGTGATCGGTGATTATTTCTTGGGCAAAAGAATAAGGGAAGATGAAATTCTTCTGTTTTAACTCCTTTGTCATTCTGCTGCTTGCGGTGGTGAGTCCACAACATGTTTGTGGAAATGCCGAGCTCAGAGCTTTGATGGAATTGAAGTCTGCTTTAGACCCAAGTAATATGGTATTGAATTCATGGACCAATAACGGTGATCCATGCGGTGGTTCATTCGAGGGGGTTGCTTGCAACGGCCACCGTAAAGTGGCCAACATTTCTCTGCAGAATAAGGGTCTTTCAGGCTATTTACCGCCCGCAATTGCAGAGCTCAAATGCCTGTCCAGTCTTTATTTGCATTTTAACTCGCTCTCTGGAAATATACCCAAAGAGTTGGGGAATTTGACAGAATTGACCGACCTTTACCTCGACGTCAATAACTTCTCCGGTATTATTCCGCCGGAGATCGGTGGCATGGTTAGTCTCCAAGGTGAGTAATTCAATCTTGGCCAGATATGGCGAAAATGTTTGCTTTCATCTCTTATTTTTTCTTTTCCCCTTCTTTCCTGTAGTTTTAGCTGATAAATTCGCGGAATAATTAGTTCTTTTATGAATATTTTATAAACAAACAATACCAGGTTTGTAAACAGCGTTTAATAGAGTGGGAAACGTGAAACACAATAATTTGTAATAATTGTTACACTAGCAAAAGAGAATATTACAAAACAACAGTACTGCAGTAGCCAATAATGCTTAAAAATTCAGATAAATCCAAAACAAAAATCCAGTTATCGTAATTTCTAAGGATTTTGTCATCTTTCAGTGGAATACGGAAATGTAAATTCAAATAAATCCTTTTTGATAATCTCTGATTGTGCTTGACTATATATTATCTGATTTTTTGTTTGGATTGGCATCTGGTTTTGCAGTAGTAGAGCTATGTTGTAACCATCTAACGGGAAGCATACCTGCAGAAATTGGGTCGTTAAATAGGTTAACCGTTCTTTCATTGCAACATAACCAACTAACCGGCCAAATTCCACCCATCTTAGGAAACTTAGAGATGATTAAAAGGCTTGATTTAAGTTTTAACAACTTGTCTGGCCAAATTCCAGCTTCAATAACTAATGGCCCTCAGTTACAGCAATTAGACATCCGAAACAATTCTTTATCCGGAATCGTACCCTCTGGTAAGTCCGTTTTTGCGTAAGCTTGATTTCGTTCTTTCGCATATTTGGCTGAAAACTGATCTCTTTTCATCAAATGAAGCTTTGCAGAGATTAAAAGCAGGGTTTCAGTTTGACAACAACAAAGACCTATGCGGAGATTCATTTCTCAATCTAAGAGCTTGCACTCCCTACGATAACATGTATATCGACATCGAACCTTCGAAAAATAACAAGACCACTAAAAACATCCCCGTAACCGCCGTTTTTCATTCACCTTGCAATCGAACCATCTGCTCACATTCGTCGAAATTCAGAGAAGGTGCCATCGTTGCCGGGGTTAGCACAGGCACTATCATCTTCATAGCCGCTACATTAGTAACCATTATCTTATTTCGCCGGAGAAAACAAAAGATCGGAAACACACCGGAGTCGTCAGAAGGAACGTCCACGACAGATCGGACTAAGGAGTTCCATAGCTATAGAGCGGGGGCCAGTGCCTCCCCTCTTGCGAGCCTCGAGTATTCTAACGCTTGGGATCCGTTCGCCGGCAGTGGAAATGGTGTTGGGATCCCGGAAAATGGCCTGAATAACTTCAGATTTAACCTGGAGGAGATTGAGTCTGCGACTCAGTGCTTCTCTGAGATGAATTTATTGGGGAAGAGCGGTTTTTCGTCGGTTTACAAGGGAATTCTCAGAGATGGTTCTTTGGTAGCGGTTAGGAGCATAAATATAACGAGCTGTAAATCTGAGGAAGATGAGTTTTTGAAAGGATTGAACTTGCTGACGTCTCTAAGACACGAAAACCTTGTTAGGCTGCGAGGGTTCTGTTTCTCCATGGGTAAAGGTGAGTGCTACCTTGTCTATGATTTCGCTGCTAGAGGAAATCTTTCGCAATATCTTGATACAGGGGATGGAAACAGTCATGTTCTGGACTGGTCCAGGAGGGTTTCCATTGTCAATGGCATTGCCACTGGTAAGCTTCGTCCTATTGTTTTCTGTCATTTTGTTTTTGGTTAAATGCATAGTCAGCTCCTTCAACTTATCCCATTTCGCATGCTGCCCCCTGAACTTTGATAAAGTCACCGTAGCTCCCTCAGCTTGATAAAATCACACCAGTTTACCTCGTGAATGTCACAGGCTAGATTTTGATTGGTTTGACTTTTTCAAGTATGCCATTTTTCTGCTTTCTTTCTCTCCAATCAAAAGTTGAAATGTGGCATTTAGGGGCAACTTGACGTACTTTTGCAAAGTTGAGGGAGCTATATGGACCTTTTCGAAGTTCCGGGAGCAGTAGGCGAAATGAGACAAGTTGAGGGAGCTGATGATGCATTTCACCTTTCGTTTTAACACAGATCAGCCATTAAAAGAATGACAATGGTCACTGTTATGCTCGTATGAAACAGGTATCGAATATCTGCACAGAAGTGAAGTAAACAGAGCTGCCATAGTCCATCGACAGATATCGATAGAGAAAGTTCTCCTCGATCAGCAGTTGAAGCCGCTGATTGCAGACTCTGGCCTTCATAAGCTTCTAGAAGATGATATGGTCTTTTCGGCCCTCAAAATAAGTGCGGCAATGGGATATCTGGCTCCAGAGTACGTAACCACCGGGCATTTTACTGCAAAGAGCGACATTTATGCATTTGGAATGATGGTTCTCCAAATTCTATCTGGTAAACAGTTGGTTTCGAGTTCGATGCGTGTGGCAGCTGCGTCTTGCAAGTATGAAGATTTTATTGACATTAATCTTAAAGGAGATTTCTCCGAATCGGAAGCTGCTATGCTGGCAAACATCGCGGTTGCTTGCACTGAAGAGATGCCTGAACAGAGGCCTGCCATGGAAGCTGTGGTTCGAGAGCTGAACCAAAGCAAGAAAGTTACTGACTAGAATAGTGAGATGTTGGATTTACAACAATATTCTCGGTGATCCCAACTACGCAGCGAAATTTCATGGTTGTTTATATTATGTATTCATGTAGCTGAAAATTTTGATGGAAATTATGTTGAAGACGCGTAGATGGTTGCTGCAACACTGACATTATATTAATAGTGTTAGCAGTGATGATAATAAATGATTGTTTTATTTAAGGATTAATGCATTTACATCCTCTAAACTTGTCCAAAAAGAACTGTTGTCACCCTGAACTTTGAAATGTGACTGATACCCCTCTGTACTTGTCTAAAACGCGTCACTTTACCCCCTTGTGCTGACCTGGTTTGCTACGTGAATGACCATCAAAATACATACGCGTGAAGTATATTGGTGAAATAGAAAATGAATAAAAAAAATCCCCAACATTCTAATTCTTACCATTCGAAATCCCTAATATGTGTTCTTCGTCTTCTTCAAAACTTCATCTCTATTCTAAATATTTTCTTCAATTAATCATAATATGTATCGATTCTTGACCCGTCATTTTCATCTTCTTCTTCTTGAAGCCGATATTTTTACGAGGGGGTAAAGTAATGTGTTTTAGACAAGTTTAGGGGTTATCTGTCACATTTCGAAGTTCAGGGTAGCAACAACCTTTATTGAACAAGTTTAGGGAGTGAAGATGGATTAAGCCTTTATTTAATTTAAAGAAATCTGACATTCAAACATCATGGAGAAGTGAACTGTGGCCTTCACATAAATTGAAAGAAATAAAAAGTTCAGATTGGCAGAACAACCTTTGGATTAGGAAGGATGATAAAACCATAAGAATGTGATCAACGCATTGAATAAATAAGATGCAAGTTGGTCAAACAGAAACTTATACTAGCTCCGATGTCGAAAGATTGTCGTTTTAGAATTTTCATCGTGATCAATCAAACATTTATTATTATATTAAAATGATTAATTTATCCATTTTATTTTATCATAAAATTTTCTCTCTTCTTAATAATTACCTTATAATTTCATTTTATATTTAATCTCTTTCCTATTTAACACGAGAGTAAATTAGAAAAAAAATGTTTGAATGTTCTATTGATATGTGAAAATAACAAAAAAATGAATAATGCAATCTTAACTGAAACGACAATCTTTGGACACCGGAGGGAGTACAGGTCATATAGGTCATGGAAAAATGTTTAAACAGATAAGCATGAAACAACAACAACAACAACAATAATAATAATAATAATTCTATGAGTTCCATTTTGGTAATTGAAACTTCATATTCTTGATTCCAAAGAGAAAAATCAAGATATGGATTGAAATTAGAAAATAAATATAGAAGGTTGTGGCGTAAATTGCTGGATTATTTGGAGGTTGACGATTAGACATAAAGAAAGGAACAATTAGAATTTTTTCGTTTGATTCTTCCCATGGTCCACAAGCACAATACTCTCAACGACCCAAACAATGTAAACTGGAAAATAAAATTAGTGAAATGAAATGCTAAAATTGACAAAAATAAATACCGTAGGTAAAGAGCATGATAGCTTGGTGATGTCATCCAACAAAGTAGTACAGTATGATGATGAAGATAAGCCAAGGAGCTGGAAAAACATCAACAAATGAACATAGGTAGAACTCCTCCTTAAAAAAGCTTAAAGCAACTTTTTGAGAGAAAATGCCATTGCACATACAGTATGATGATGAATAATAATCAATAGAAGAGAACCAAGGCTTGCTACAACTTAGTATATAACAAACAGTTTAGTTTTAGCTTTTAGTCCTTCTGGCAGGAGAAGCAACTTTGAAGAAATTGAGAGCAGGAGAAGAGAAATGAACAATAAAAGTTTATTGATTGAAAAGATGGAATTACAACTGAGCTCTACACTTGCTTATATACGCTACAGTTAGCTATACTACTCTGATAAGCTGCAAATAACCGTTTGCAACTTGTTGCTTAGCTGTGTAAGTTTGGAAGCTTGCAGTTGCTTAGTGCAGGAACTGTGAGAGCTAATGTAGTGCAGGAACTGTGAGATCAAAGGCCAGGGCACTGCTAAAAAACAGTCTAGCAAAGGCTTCTGCTGAGGCTAAAGGTGGTATTCTTGTACCGCATCTATTGTGTATTGTTTTCATGTCAACTCTGCATTTGGGCAATATCTGTCTTCGTTTTCCTTCATTGGGGAACATATGAGCTAGTCTGCAGTTTTATGACATCAAGGTTACTGTTTTCAATAACTCATGCAACTTCACTTTTTACTTAACCTAGATTTTATGGGTTGATCAGTCTTTGCTCTTTCTAGTTTTGGGGAGTGTCAATGTGTTTATTCCTTAACTGCTTAATTTCCTTAGATCTCAAAACTGTTTTCCATTTGCAGCGGAGGCAGAAGAAGCTTGGAGGCAATGTTATCAATACCGCACCGTATCATCGATTTTACCAGTAAAACACACGTATCGTTAGAGACTCCGGCACAGTTCACTAAAAATACCAGTATATTAAAACTACATGTATAACATGTTTAAATTATGACAATTGGTCAAATGTTAACTTAAAATATATTTTTAAGCATAATTGTAAAGATATAAAATGAAATAACATAATTTCTCATACTTGTATTATAGATATATAGATGTTAATGATTTTCTATACAAAATAATTTTTTATGTAATTATCAGTTATACCACCGGTACAACCGACAATACTACGTACCATTGATCGGAGGGCAACGGATGCTTGGTGGTCAGTAGATCAGTATGGTCATACAGTTCCAATTCAACGACTATCAGCACGACGGCCTCCTGCTGACCATACTGCTCAAAATCCAACTCAACCAACAAAAAGACATCTTATTGGAAATTCATCCCACCATACTTCTCAACAAGAAGAAGAACAACAACTACTTGAACAAGAACAACACCAACGACCACCGCATTATCTTTGTATGGCCTTGCAAGATCTTTCTTCTACGATGAGTAATATATTCACCATGATTCTTACAAATCTTCTTGTCATTGAATCTAAGCCGCGCAGCTAAATTCTCGCTACACAGACAGCCATGAGGTCTTTTTTTGCAAAATCTCCACTTGAGTCTTGTTTACCATACTACTGGTCGCCAAAAATTCTAGAACACCTGGGATACTACTACTCCTTGTGATATTTGCAGATTTCTTTTATGTTTAAGGAACTGATGACAGTTGTTTGGAAGTCAATTAAAAAACAAAGTACCACAGCATGATGATGATAAGCCAAGTGGCTGGAAAAAAATCAACAAAAGAACAGAGGTAGTACTCCTTAAACAAGTTTAAAGTAACTTTTGCAGTATGATATGAATACTAATCAATAGAAAAGAACTAAGGCTTGCTACAAACCAGCTTTTCAAAAAGCGCCTCCCGAACAATAAATATACTATACTAATGTTAATCATATTAAATTTTCTAAAGCAAATTGTAAATTTTTCTACAATAAAAAGTAAAAAAAACTTTATAAATATTTCAAGTTCTTAAAAATCCGGGCTCCGATTTTTAAAACACAGCCTTCGAATTTTTTAATTGCAAAAAAACGCCTAGAGTCCTGATGTTCTTAAAAATCCAGCCCATAGTTATCAAAAGCGAGCGCTTGGCTCGCTTAAGCGAAGCAAAGCGCACTGCCAGTGCTTTGCTTCGAACTAAATCGCTATTTTGATTAAGCGAGCATAAAGCGCTCGCTTTATGTGAAGCGCAAAGCGCCAGAGCGCAGCGCTTTATTTTGTAAAGCTAAATGGGCTATTTTTTAATTAATAAAACCAAACTGAACCAGCTAGTATAAATATGAAACTTCTCTATTACGTTTTATATTGTTTCACACTTTGACTCAAATATGGATTTTAAGAGCCGTTTTTCACAAGTGACGATTCAATAGTCTCCATCTCACTGCCGGAAAACGTTGTTACCTTGCTGCCAACTAATTCAACAGTTTTAGAATTGGAAGATATTGCTCATGAGGCTGATGATTATGAAAACTTAAGTGAAGAAGATATATGATTTGTAGTTGTGATCCTGCTTGCCAAATCTGCTATGTTTTGGGGATTAATGATTATTAGTGTCTTTGGTTTTGGATTTCTTTAAACTTCTTATCAATGTTTGCCTTTACATGGATTGCTAGTGTGAGTTGTGATGATTTTAATATTTATTAGACTTAAGTGTTTATTCTCTATTAAATTATTATACCTATATATATTTTTTGAAACTTTAAACTAGAGCGCTTCTTTTCCCGAGCTTTCGCTTATTTAGCGCTATACGATTAAGCGAGAAGCGAGACCTTTGCGCTTTGAGTGCGCTTAGCGCTCTCGACTATTATGATCCCGCCTAGACCGGTTTTTAAAACACTGCTTCGAACAAATAGTTTAGCTATAGCCTATAGTATTTCTGGCAAGAGAAACAACTTTAGAGCAGCCAAACAGTGTAGAAATCACCCAATGGATCAAGATATGACAGTAATTAGCAAGCAGGAACAATAAACTTACCAGAAATATTCCACTTTTTTCAAACCAGGTAAAGAAGATGTGCGTTGAAGAAAATGAACACTGATGAGGCTCTGGACACCAAACACTTTACACTGGTATTTCGGATTATTCAGGCATCTTCCAACTTGATGCTTCTAAAGCAAAAAAGGTTTAAATCCTGCGAAAAGTAAATCCACAGCAAACCAAAAGCTTTCACCAATGAAATTTTAATGTCCTGTTGAAATAGATATCAGAAAGCGTCTTTATTTTAATTCATATTCTGGGAATGATACAAGTATTTCAGCATCCTTCATTTATTCTCCTAGGATTACACATGAACAAGAGCTACATGTCTATGGCTATAGACTTCTGCACTGGCTTTGGCGAAGCCAAAATCATGCAGAACTGATCAAATAAATAAATTGAACTTGAGTCTTCTAAAACTATACTCTAAAGGCCTAAGCAACCACACTATGCTGTTCATGCTCTGGAATCCATTCAGCAGGCCACCATTTTGGTCGAATCGCCTCAACCTTTACATCCTCTTGTCCTTGTACACCCAAAGAACCTGACCCCTTAAATGCGTCGTCCAATCGCACAACACCTAGCCCTCGACATCCCATTGCAGTTGTCACAATACCAATCTTCTTCCCAGATGTGGTGTCAATAACTACCGAGCCAGGTGCAACTTTTTGCACAACCTCTGAATTGGAGTGAGATAAGACATTACCATCGAAAGAATTGATTATATACACATTTAATTGCAAAAGAAAACAAAAAAGCACCTTTTCTATTGTCATCGAGAAACACTAATGGAAGTAAACGCTTGCGAATGACTCCCCTGTGGTGAGTGCGAGCAATAAGCTCCTGCCCCATGTAGCATCCTTTGTCAAAGCTTATTGCATTCAAACCAGCAAGGTTATACTCTAGAGCGATTGCCTCACCTAAACAGTGGAGGTTTCAATTTAAAAAAGTCAATGGACAAGTTGACTAGATGGCATTTCCAGCAGAATACATGAAATGAAGGAAAAGAAGCACCTTTTGGAATCTCGGTTGAGCCTTCAGCAACTCCATTTTCTATTCTCCATAAAGTATAATTTTCTTCCACCGTTTCTTTGTCAGCCTCAACCATGGGTGCTGCAACCAGCCAAATCGGAGACAAATTACATACATTTCAGAGAGGGCTTACTATTAACAGTTGCAGCTTTAGGAGCTAAATGGTGTCATGAAAATGCAAGGTAATCAGAAGCAAAAGTGGGTATGGAAAAACTCACGTGTCTCGTCAGATGGAAAAATACCCCGAAAACCGAGGCATTCCAATCTAGGATCCTTAAACCATCGCCATCCATGATCATCACCATGTGCAGCTGACTGGCCAGTTTCATCAACACTAGAGCCCCAACCAATATTTGCTCCATCTGGTTCTTCTTTATCTCTGGATTTACCTGCAAGATTACCGCCAAAACGCTGCCAGCAAGAGAAGTCTTCTGCCACATTCTCAATCTCAACCTTGGACCTCAAACGATATCTGAATCATATAGAAGCAAGCAATCAAGAGTTTTCTCTTGAATAAGCTATGCAAGGAATTAAGATGATGCCAAAAGAAAATGAGCGGCAAGAAGAAGAGGAATAGAGAGGAACATCAGATGAAAGGATTTAGCACTCGCCAAATGGAAACATATAAAAAAAATGAGGCTTCTATGTAGCTTAGTATCTACTGTTACACATTCTTATATAGACTAGGTATATGAAGTCAATCTTAATAAAGAAGACATACTCAGGGCTAATCAAATCTCCTGTAAATTATCATAATCCTTGCTCTACCTTAAATAATAACAGGAAAAGTATACTTACCCAAACATCAAGTCCTATAGAATAAAGCTTGTAATAGGAACATAATAGCATACAACTCCATAAATATGAAGCAGAATCCCATATCAGCTCATTTCACAGTAAGACATTCATATTTGGTTGAAACATAGCTAGAGCAATTATCGGATAAAGCCCAACCACTTTTAGCTGCACATATTCTAAAATCTCATTACTCTACTGATACTGGAGAGCAAAATACGAGATATCAGCCCCTCCATAACCAAATGAATCTCATTTACTCCAATCCAAATGCTAATAAAACAACTTGACAAGCTACCAACTTTAAAGCAGCTCCCAGACGCATTAACAAATAATTGAAACAATGAACACCAGGACACACTAATCAATTCAGTATGAGATTAAAAGTATCATAATTATCTGATAACCAATGGATTTGTAAGATTGAAACGGTGAACCACAAAACAATTCAAACCTTTTAAAAGTCTGCAACAACTCATCAAGAACCGAGGCGTCGACATCCGCCAACAGCTCAACGGAGGCGCTAGAGTCCGATCCAGGCGCAGAACCTGTGGCATCGAGCTTCTCGCTAGGCCGAGCCGGCCTATAAAGAAACAAATCATACAAAAACCTCCCTTGAGGTGTCAAAAGAGCGGCGTAAATAGGAGGCACGGAGAGTGAGCTCAGATTGGGAGTGGGGAGAGATGAGGTTCGGTCGGTCGGAGGTTCTCCGAACCGCCGGACGTCGTTTGTGAGCAAGCCCTGAAGGAATTTGAGAGTGTCAGGACCGCTGAACCG
>CATIWQ010932977.1:0-18191 GCA_949673415.1 Euphorbia schlechtendalii | reverse complement strand
TATATAGTATTATATAGTAGTATATTTTAATTATTTGTGTGTATTTTAGTATGTTTTTAAAAATAAAAGTAAAGGAGAAATTTTTTTTGGATTTTGAACATATCACGATGGCGACCTATATCGCGCTCGTGAATTAAGTTGTCAAAACTTTCTATTTCTATATGGAGAAAGTCACGATCGCAATTATCTTTAACGATCACGACTATTGCAATTTTACAGCGATTATTGCTGTAACAACTATATTTTCTAACGATTATAATTGAATATATCCATTGAAATAGCCATTATTACCCAATTTCCTATATATATAACTACTTTCCTAAGTGATTTTCACAAATCAATTACTCTTTTACACAACTACAATCTCTTGCACACATGTTTTCTCTATTTTTCCAAATCAAACATAAATCCTTCTTTCAATCTTGAATTCAATGGCTCCCAAGAAATTAGCAGTAACTAAGGGGAAGAACAAATTGGTCAACCAACAAAACAAGTATGGACGCCCTTTTCCAATTTATAGTGAAGAAGAAGTTAAAAGATACTTGAGGATCAAAAGTTTTGATTTCCAAGGTACACTTTTCTATGATCCTACTTTCACGATTGATGCTGGAATTCATGAGGAAGTGGAAGAGTATTTTTTACTATTTGGATTGGAGAAATTTGTGAATATGCATTTTCTGTTGATCAAGGGATGGGTCCTCGAGTTTTTGGTTACTGTTACAGAGGATGGGAACTTTTTCAAAAGGAAATATAGGAATGGAGGGGAGGAGTATAAGTTTACTATAATGGATTTGATTATGTGGTTTAGTTTTGGAGAAACCTATGAAGAGATTGATAAAGAAGAAGATAATGATTTACCAAATGTTTGGTCAGAGTTAACGGGATTGGATCGATACGATGTCAAAAACTCGTCGAACAAGAACATTCACAGTAACAGTCTTCTTTACCTTCACAAGTTTATTTCTTAAAGTCTTTTCTTCCAACACGAGACTACAAAAGTGTCGGTGAAAGATTTGGCTGTATTGGAGTGTGCGGTTTTGCAATTACAGCCAAAGTTTCCGATGTATATGTTAGAATCCATCACTAGTCTTACTAAACATAAAAAGGCTAGAGTTGGAGGTACAAATACGATGTGCGAGATTATTTTAGGTGCGAAGAACCAACTACCATATCAATATAGTCCAAGAGAGAAATTTAACTTTATGGGAGGAGCATATATGAAGAGATCAGGATTGGTTAAAGAAGACGAAGGAAAATTTACTTTTCCACCGTATGGGGTAAGGGTAAGGAAGCTGACACCAACAGATGGATCTACTTCTAGAGAAAACCAATTCGATGAAGATATTGAAGAGATTCAAATTGGAAGAATTCGATGAAGATATTGAAGAGATTCAAATTGGAAGTAATGAATCAAGACAAGCTTTCGGGAGTACACATGATACTTGGAGAGGAAAGTTCGTTAAAGATGTCAATCTATCATGCCTGGATATAGCCTCCATACAGCAAGATGTTCATCAACTAATGAAATCTAACATTTCTTTTAATCGCAACTTGAATACATACTTCAGAATGAAGAATTTGGATATCTCTCCAAGTCCTTCAGATTCAAGTTCGGATGGTTAAAACGGGTTCAATTTCTTTTTTATTTTATTTTCTTTGCATTTGTGTGTAGTTTAGTTTTTCATTTTTAATAAAGTCTTCCACAATGAGGACATTGTGTTCTTTAGTGTGGGGGGCATTTGTACTAAATCCCAAAAATCCAAAAAAACCAAATAAATTAAAAAATTGAAGAATTTGAAAATTTTTCTTGATTTTAAATTATTTATACATTATCCATACATGTACTATACTAACATATGTTCCAAGGTTATTATGAGTGTTAGGTATTTCAAGTTTGATGTTAGTGCTAACTTCGAACAAAATGTTTCGAGTTTGAGCACACGTTGAGAGTGTGAGCGCTTCATAGCACAACATTTAGCATTTGGCAAGGATGAGTGGTGAGTAACATTCGAAAGCAACATTCCAAGTAAGTTTCTATATATATTACAATGCAATATGAATTAGTATAAGTCATATAGTTTTAGTTTAATGCTATCGATAAGTTTTGAGTGGAGTAATATCTAGTAGTGTTCTTACTATGAGTTTTATATGCTATTCTTGAATACGCCCTATAAGTATTAAGTGTGTTAAAAGTGTTAGGAAACTATAGCCATAATACTTTGAAGTGATCAATAAAGGATGAGGGTATCAAGAGAGAAAAAATCAAAAGAAATAGAGGATAACCAATGAGTTATGCAAAAGGTGAGGAATCGTACGGAACAGAAAATGCAACCATTCAATGAGTGAAAGAAAAAAGTAGCCTTACATGAAAAATGGGTACAAAGTACAAATCTGTACTTCAAAGACATATGCATAAAAGAAAAAAATGAGAGAAAGCGGTGTGGAGCATAAAATGCAACACTAAAAAAAGGGAGAGTCATATGGAGAATAAAATGCAACCACTAAGAGTGTTTTAGCATCCTAGGTTACCAAAAAATGTATTGAGATTAACTTCTTCAAAGTGTTCTCCCTTTGTCCTTTATACTTTTTACTATACTTAAGAGAAGGAAATATTTGAGTAAGCATATAACACTTATATAAAGAAGCGATTCGGTTGATCCTCCATTAAGAGCAAAGGTATGCAACTGAACTATATAAATTGCACATTACTAATTTGTGGGAAATTTTGAACTTTTACTTGAATTTTATGCTATGTGGGAATATGGTACTCACTGCAATAATCTTTTCGCCAAATGAGGTACGAACTTGAATTACTATTTTATACACTTCTATTGTGTTTACCTTGAGGAGAAGGCAAAAGTTAAGTGTGCAGGTGTGATAAGTGTATAATTACACTTATTATCATGATATTTTGAATCATAAAATGATATGGTTTTGATTCATTTTATACTTCATGTAAAAGATTTCAAGTGGTATGGAATTGTTTTTTATGCGAGTGTAGAAACTAGGTGAATCTTGGGAGTGAAATGATCAAAGTTGGAATTCTATGTAAAAAGAGTGAAGAAAGTTCAAAAAGATGTGTGGAACACAAGGATTTGGCTTAGGATCGAAGCTGCCAAAGATCAATAAAGTTACAAGAAGAATTTTGAAGAAAAACGCAATTCACGGTCGCTACTTGTTATTGTTCAAAATAGAAAGTTATCAACCATTAGTCACGATCGCGATATGTAATTCACAGTCAGGACTTGTGATGGTTATTGGTCAACTGTCACGGTGAGTGAGATGTGATGCATGGTGTGATATAGTTGAAAAAAACCTGTATGCATGTATATATAGAGAGTGAAAATATATAGATTTCAATACGTTTAAAGTTATAGCGAGGGAAATGTATAAGTGATTCAATACTTATTTTGATCACTAGATTTCTCCACTATTCGAGCTATTGTTGTATGAGTGTAATTGCAAAGCACTTATCAATAAAAGTTTTCGTTCTTCAACATTCATTTGTTCGATATTCACAAAGAATAGCATCCTAGTGGAGATTCTGTACGAGTCAAGACTGAATTAAAAGTAGACACAAGAATTGCAGGAATTGATGACTCCCATCAAAGAGTGGATATGGTTTGATCAACTTTCACTTGCATACCTTACAACTTTACTTTATTTTCTACTTATACTTTCTATTTCAAAGTTTATGATATGTCTATGTGTCATGGGTATTTCATCTTGTGTCTCTTATATTAATTAATTTATATGCTTTCGAGTTAACTTTATGAGTGATTTCAGGGTTAACAAGATTGTATATAATCACTAGATCTGTGATTATAAAGTTGTTTAGTGAGCCAACATTTTTTGAGTGGTAACTTACTAAATATGGCTATGTGAGAGCGACCCATACTAAGCATAGTAATATTGTTATCCAGGTTCTTATAAGTGTCATAATTCGTTGACCCTAGGTATAGAAAAGTCATTTCATGTGTTACTCTGCGATGAATTATTGAATATTTGGGCATCTATAACCGACTTTGTTGAAATTATCTAGTGTATGAAATCTTCTTGATGATTTTGCATGTTTTTCTCTACTATACTTATTCTTAGGAAATATCTATATAGTTTACATCTTCTCTAATCTGTTCATGTATCTGTCTATTCATAAATCCATCATCCAATCCATCCAAACCCTCCAATAACTAATTATCTTATTTCTTTTATTCCATAACTCTAGTTGGTCTTAAAAACCGAATTCCTTCTCTATGGGATCGATATCTTTTAAAACTACATCGAAACTATATACTTGCAATGGTCACCATTTTCCTATTTGATAAGCAGTATTGACAACATCTGTTCACATTTTGAACTTTTATCTTATCAGTAAAAAAGTGGGGAATAAGCCCATCTAAATTAGTATAGTCAAAACCTTACGATCAATAATCCCCAACAAAATGGGGTTGTTGTGAGAAAGAACTGAACTATAAAATGGCTTGATCCATGCTCAGTGATAATAACTTACCAAAATATTTTTGGGCAGAGGCAGTAAACAATACATGTTATATCTTAAATAGAGTCAATATATGGTCAGTAATTAACAAAACTCCTTATGAGATTTAGAAAGGAAGAAAGCCAAGGATTGGGTATGTTAAAGCCTTTGGATGCAAATGTTTTGTACTTAAAAATAAAGAACAACTAGGAAAATTTGATCCTAAATCTGATGAAGCAATATTTCTTTGCTACTCAACACATAACAAAGCATATAGAGTCTTTGTCAAGAGAACAAAATCACTAGAAGAGTCAATACATGTAGATTTCGATGAATATAACCATGCAGGTAAAAGAAACTGGTCAGAGGAAGATGGAGAATTATTCTCACATAAACCATCCTCTAAGCCAGAACAAGGAGAACCCTCAACAAAGGATGAACCATCTGAGATTAGGTTCTCAAATTAAGGAAATGAAGAGCAAGCTCTAGAAGCAAAAGAAGATCCTATTCATCAAGATCTACCCAAGGAAATAAAGACCAAGAAGGATCATCCAGAAAGACTAATTCTTGATACACCTCAGAATCCAGTACTCACTAGAGGATAACTCAGCAGAATGATAAGTCAACCTGCATTTGTCTCAATCATGTATCCAAAGAAGTTTGAAGATGTGGAACATGATGGAAGTTGGATGATGGCCATGCAAGAATAAATTGACCAATTTATCAGAATTGATGTTTGGGACTTAGTTCTAGCTCCAAAGAATAAGTCTATCATTGGTACCAAGTAGGTCTTTAGAAACAAACATGATGAAGGAAATGTAATAAGAAACAAGGCAAGACTCATTGCTCAAGGATATAATCAGTAAGAAGGAATTGATTATGATGAAACATTTACCCTAGTAACTCGACTTGAAGCCATAAGAATCCTCTGCGCATTTGCTTCTCATATGGGATTCAAACTGTACCAGATGGATGTTAAGAGTGCCTTCCTAAATGGCGTTATCTCTGAAGAATTATATGTCAAAAAATCACCAGAATTTGAAGATTCAAAGCATCCTTATCATGTTTATAAGTTGAAGAAAGCCATATATGGACTGAAACAAGCCCCCAGAGCTTGGTATGAGAATTTGACAACTTTTCTCATTAAAAAAGTATACATCAGAGGCAAGACCGACACAACATTATTCATCAGAATAAGGAACAAGGATATTCTCCTTGTATAGATATATGTTGATGACATCATCTTTAGAGCTACTGATGAAAAGCAATGTGTGAGCGGGCGACACAGAGTGGTAAGCTAAGAGCGCGTGATTTCATAGGCGCGGTCCACCGGGTTGTTTGAAAAAAGAAGCACCGGGTCGGGGACCCTGGTAAAAGGTTGGAAAGAGAAAGCGAAAACATTTTTAAATTTGGTTCGAACCCGAATCCACCATCACTTAGTGTGGAGTCACCACCTAAATTAGCTCTTTCCAGGAATTAGAGTCCTATGGGGCTTAACGTCCAGGGGATGGCCCATCAAGACATAGAGATTCGGGTCCGGGATAAGTTGCTTATTTCTTATGTGATCACATTATATTACATCTACAGAAAACCGTATTTTCTTAGTTATGCATATTCGCACTTAGGTCGTTTTTTATTTTAAATGCATGGTTCACGTATAGAACAAGCAATAAACCATCCACAAAGCAGAATAATAAACCATCCCACAAAGCAGTAAGTAAATGCAGAAAATAAAAATTACAAGGCTTTCAAAAATCGAGGGATGCAACCGCCCGCTACCCTATTCTTACATTTTTCGTAAAAATATATGCAATACCCGAAGGAAAATAAATCCTAAGCATACATCTAACCTGCATCCGCGAAGATTAGCACGAAATATGGCACATATGATCGATGAGACCCATGTGGCCTAATTAAAACATCGACGATTTAAAAGTTGTTAATTTAAATAAAAAATTGGTTTATTTTCATTTACACATATGTTGATAAATTTTATTAGTGAAAATGATCGCATGGCATAAGGTGAGGTTTGTTATCTAGGAATATAATTTATTCCCTTCGTGGGGGTTATTCTAAAATAAAAATATAAAGAAAGAAAGAAATAAAGATGAAGAGAATTACAACATTATTTACAATAATAAGGAATAAAAATAATTCATAGGTCAAAAATAAAAATCAGAAAGAAATGAAGTAGATGAACACACGGAATCCGTAGTTATAGTAACTCAGAGGCTTACCCTTGCGGTTTGAATCCACTTCGACGTATTCATTCGATCCCCGGGAGTGTTCCTCGTTCCTTTTTGTAGTTATTGTGGCTTAATTGGAAAATACATGTTTATTTATCCAAATGATAATCAGACTCGGGTTCTCAATTTGTTTTAAGCCCGAGAATATCTGAGGATATTTAGAAGAAAAGTAGATGAAAAAATTTGATTTTAAGATGAAGAAGTTTAGAATCCAAAAGTGTTTTGGATCTAATAAAATGTTAGAAGAAAAGAAAGAAAATATTTGTAGTATTTTTTTTATTTGAAAAGAAAGAATTTTTCTCTGAATTTTCGAGCCCCCTTCAATCCAAAGAGGTTTGACTATTTATAGAAAAATCCCAGAAAATCCAAAAAAGGTAAGTTTTTCTAGGGGCCTCGCCGGAGAAAATCTTGGCGAGGCCTCGCCAAGGGTTCTAGTGAGGTGACCCTAGATTCAGTCCCCTCGGGTTTTCATTTTTGAATTTTTTCTTGTATATTTTTATTTTTTTTAGTTAATTTCTGAATTAAAGTCCTTTTAAATTCAGAGACGAGGAAGACTCCCATATGAAGATCATTGGACGGTTGAAAATCGTATGATTCAAGGATAAATATCCCAAAAAGCCATCATCATTGAACATACGAGCTGGTACAAAATCCCAAGCTCATAGCTACCCTTCGTGTGATCATCGCTGGTTGTATAACCAGTATTATCACATGAAAAGAGCGGAGCAATTGAGAATATACCTGATTGTTGCAGCTGGTGACTTCTTGTTCCAAATTGGTGATGACATAGGCCTTCATTTCTGGCGCTGTGTCTTCATAGGATTATCCATCTCCTTCTTCAAAATCCCTTAGGTACTTGATGCCCCTTGTGGGCGGGTCGACCATTTCTTTCTGCGACGTCCCTGTTGTAGTCGACATCCATTTCATTCTTCGGTTGATAAATGAGACTGTTTCTTTCTTCAGCCATTGAGATAACCGTTTCCTTCTCAGGTTGTATTTTGTATTTCCTTAATAGGATGTTGACTTGCTTCCTGAATAAATCAGAGAAAAGATAATGTTAATATATTTGATGGTGAATGCTTTAATTATTTGATTGAGTGTATGCGAAGGAAAAATTTTTGCCCCTTCAATCAAAAATTAAAACATAATAAGTAAATAAGTTTAATAAGAAATTCGAGGGTGTCTCAAAAACCGCTTCGTTGTTTAGGAGGTTTTGTGGCGTTGTAATGCTGACTTTAGGCTTGAATGGGCCATTGTCTTGTTTGTAGGTTCCAAATGTGGAGTTGGGGATTCTTGTTTATTGGGACCGTGTTGCCCCAGTTTGGCATCGTCTTTACTTGTAAATGACGTGATGCGAATGTAATGTATGCATGATTTTATGCATGAACCATTTTCATCATATGATGTATGTTCGTCTGTTGTAGGTGTCGTGGGCTTCGTTCATTGAAGAGCCTTCTCTTGTGTTGGTGCATGGTTTCTCCTAGGGTTTATCTTATTAGGGATTCCATGGATGACTTCCCTCAAAGCGATGACCATGGGTTCATTGAATCAGATTTGAGTTCATAGCTTGGATCTATTTTGAGGAAAGTCTGGATGAATCATTGATCTCGCATTATGTCGGCAATGATCGCTTGGAAGCCATTTGCCTGAAGTGTTGAAGGCATATGATGCCTCGTACTGTTCCAAGGAGGAGATGATGGATTTGATATTTCTTTGGTCCTAAGTTTTGCATAGATCACCCTTGCGGGTTTTCAATCTATCGAACCTTGTCTTAGTTTTTACCTGGACCACCCTTTCAGGTTTTCAATCCAACAGACTTATTTTTCTTTATTTTTTTATGTTTACTTGCGACATTCTACCATTGGCATGCAAGCAATCAAAATAAACATATGCATAAAGATTCAGCAAAATTGATAATTCATTGATGAACTTAATAGGGGTATAAATGTTTCAAATGATTTGATTCCTGCCATCAATTAGTCCTTACAGGTTTTCTAACCAATGTTGTTCTCTCGATGTCCTAAGTTTTGCCTGAGCCACCCTTTTCGGGTTTTCAACTAAGTGGACTATTTTTTCTATTTTGAAAAGAAGCCCTAATTTGCTCAACTAATCGAGTGTTAATTGACAGGCTAAATAAAAATTTATTATTTTTTTATTCGTACTTTTTTTCATCTATTTATTTCTTTCACCTATGCGTGATAGCAATTGTGTAAGACTTGGTAGATTTTGTAGATCAGTCGCCGTCCATGTCCAGGACTTCAGTTGTTGTCTCGTTCAGCATTTCTAACCGATTAGTTAGGCGGTGCTCATGCTGCTTTGCTGGTTTGATGTGTATGTGATGATGAGTCTTGATGATTATCCCACAGATAGTAGCGAGCTATGTGAAGGAACAGTTGACGTGTTCAACGGTCTGAATCCTTTTCATTTTTAACATTGACTCTTGTTTGAAATGACGGTGATCTGTGTGATGGAGTTGTTGACATTTTCAATGATCTGAATTGCGCCGGTTGTTTGGTCCCATGAATGGTGGTGATGGAGTTGTTGACGTGTTCAACGATCTGACTCCTTATTTGTGGCATTGCGCCGATTGTTTGGTCTTGTGAATGTTTGTGATGGAGTTGTTGATGTTTTCAACAATTTATCTCCTTCTTTGTGATATTGTGTCGGTTGTTTGGTCCCAACTTGCTTGGTAGACATTCTGGCCTTATTCTAGCTTCGATCTTTTTGATCTTTGCATGCTTCGTTCTCTTGGTTGAGTTAGTAGACGTTTCGTATTTTGGAGATCTTTCCATTGATCTTTCATTCTTGTGTGATGAGGCAATTTCTATCACGCATTGTCTAAGTACATGTATTTGTCTCTCACTTTCTCTCAAGAGTCAAATCATTTGAATTTATTATGGGGAATCCATTTATACCCAAATTAATTTCATAAAATGATGTGTCACATGCTAAAAACATTATGTATATGTTTATGAGAATACGTGATGTCATTGATAAAATATCAAGCAAATAAACAGTGTTCAATTTATTCAAAAATAATTCAAAAGAAGCCTTATAGACTAAGTAGCTAAATGCTAATTTATTACATCATCAATCATGGGTGCTAATCCCCCTAGGATGTGTCCATGGATTCAAAGTGCTCCATCCTATCCACTTTCTCAAACACTTCTTGGTAGCTCGAGAAGATATCTGACCCAAACTTATTCCTGTATGATGGCAGTGCACCGTCCAGAAGCTTGGTTATCATCTCTGGTAGAGTTAAGCGAGCCCTAAGCCTGACCTGCGTGGCCATCCAATGTGCATAGTAGGATTTGAAGCTCTCACCCTGCCTTTGCCTTATAGCCTCCAATTGTTGCATTGTGGTTTCCATCTGAGAGTTGAAACCATAATGCTCCAACATAGCTTGAGCGAGGATATTTTAATTGGTAGCTATATCCAGCAGAAGGTGGCTGTACCATTCATTGATCAGGTGGCCTAAGGTAACGATGAAGAGCTTAGCCATCATTCAATCGCTGACCCTCAAAGCTCTCATCACTATCTGATAATGCGTCAAGTGAGCGCGTGGGTTGCTAGATCCAATGTACTTCTCAAACTATGGCATTGCGAAGTTTGGGGGTAAGCTGTCTTCATCCCTGACTATCGGTTGTGTAGGGTATGTGTTCCTTAGGTGGCCACCATGAATGGCCAAGAACTGTTGCCATAGTTCCGCCATGCCTGGTTGTTGGAGGATGGCATTCCCTACTCTTGGATAAGAGCCATATTGCCCCTGGGGATATGCCACAAAATGGGGCAGTTGAGGTGCCTGGAGCTGTGAGGCAACCGACGTATTCCAGTTGGGAATAGGCTGTTGGGTCATTCCTTGGTAGAAAGGCCCTGGTGCGAATGCTGGCTGGATAGGATGACTTTGTCCTACCCCGAACTGGTAATAGGCAGTAGGAGGTAGGGGAATCATGAGTGAAGTAGGAGGTCCCCCTGTCGGATTGACATTGTTAAGGGTGACCTTCGAGCTGGAAACTACATTCTGGATCCTCTCGACTTGTTGGCGAATGAGCGTAGCTAGATGTTCGCTATTGGCAAAGGCATTTATGGCTGCTACAATCTCGGCGCTCACCGACGAATGCTAAGAATTTTTTCCCATACGGACAGGGTGATCTTCCCTTGCACCTTCTCCTTGTGGATTGGCCATAATAGTGCGTTGAACTGAATCTGAGTCCGAACCTAAGTCCTCACTTGAGTCAGTGTATGGAACCCCCTCCAGATTGGCCACAATTGGGGAAACGCGGACCAGGCATCGAGCAGGCCTTCTCCAAGCTAAGATATACAAGCAGAAGATTAGAATGTGCATGTAAGATTCATGACATGACTCATGATGCGAGAAATGCGTGAGATGTTTAATGTTATGGCTGCATGCACAAGGGGTTAGCATGCCATGATGTGAAATAACATGTATGTCAATCCATTTGAAACAAACAAGTTAGTCGTTAGGTAAAAATGAAAACATGTGGGGAAGAAACTCCAACAACGGGGGTTAGATTTGAGATTTGTACAATGTCTATGTGACATTATAACCTGAGTGGTGTAAGTGAGTTGACTAAGCTACCTATGTGGTAATAGGTCAATGGTTTGAGGTTTTGTACTATGACTAGGTCTCATGGAATGTGGGGGTCAAAATTGTTTCGAGTAAGCAGTGTGACATACCCTAATAAAATGAAAACAACTACCGTATGTAGCTACCTAATGAATGATTTGGTTATTTCACCCAATTAGGGAAAAGTTTTTGGATTCCTATGTGGTCATCACTATTTGAGGGTATGTGGTGATACTTGAATTATTGCCTCGTGTGAATGATTTAGGTATGAAGCGTATACCCTTGAAGATTTGCTAAGGTAAGACTTTTGAAGTAAGTTTGCCTTGTGTGGGCTTAGGTTAGGACATCAACTAGGATATCCTTTAATGTGGGAAAAATTGTTTTGGGTAGGTATTTGCCCCATTTGGGCTTTTGGTGTGTATAATTGCCCTGGAAGGGCTATGAGCTGGATGTTGAGTGGAAATCTCATGGGTAATGGGGTGGAAATGTTATTGTCCCTTGCGAGCTAAGTGTCAGATGTCAAGTGGACATCACGTAGTAAAAGAAAGGTATGTTTGCCATGTACAGGCTAATAGCGGGATATCAAGTGGACATCTTGCTGAAAAGGGGTAAGTGATGTCCGTAAGTGGTTTTTATGTTGTCCTAGGGTGACACGATCTATAGTGGCAACTGTGCCTAAGTGTATTTGATATTGTGATGATAACGTGACATGTACATTTAATATCATGAGTGTGTGCGTTCAAGTATCTGCACAAAAATTTGTGGTTAGTATGACATTTGTACAATGATAAATTGAAAGTAGTATACACATAGCACATAGCATGTAACGTCCAAACTTCCAACCATAAAACTCCCGCATGTAGGGTTTTTCGCTAGTTTCTATCCTAAGTTTGGTTCATCTTAGTACCATGACAATACTAAGGAGCGTATTTGGGTAACACCCTAGGGAAAATGCCTACGGTTTATTTACATGAAGGTTACAAATGGGTTGTTAATGTAGAAGGCTATTGTTGAGCTAAAATACACTCCAAGCCTCTCCCCAAATGGGTTGAGGGAGGTACATGCGATTTGGCAACAAGTGCTCCACCCGCTCAAGTACTATCTTTTCTCAAGAAGGCAGATAAATACAAGAGAGAGCTTCGCGGTAATAAGGGTACCTTAAACTTACAGGCTAATCCCTTCTATTGCAATGTGTTATTATGAATATGTCATAATTAAGAGAAAACGGAATAATGTGATCAATAATTTTCGGCACTTATCCAAAATCTAAAACCTTTGAAAAATAAGTTTTTAGAAAAAATCCCCAGCGGAGTCACCACTGTGAGCGGGCGACACGAAGTGGTGGGCCAAGAGCGCACAATTTCATAGGCACGATCTACCGGGGTGTTTGAAAAAAGAAGTACCGGGTCGGGGACCCGGGAAAAAGGTTGGAAAGAGAAAGCGAAAATGTTTTTAGATTTGTTTCAAACCTGAATCTGCCTTCTCTTAGTGTGGAGTCGCCACCTGGATTAGCTCTTTCCAGGAATTAGAGTCTTATGAGGCTTAACATCCGGGGGACGGCCCACCAAGACACAGTGATTCGGGTCCGGGATAAGTTGCTTATTTCTTATGTGATCACATTATATTACATCTACAGAAAACCATATTTTCTTACTTATGCATATTCGCACTTAGGTCGTTTTATATTTTAAATGCATGGTTCACGTATAGAACAAGCAATAAACCCTCCACAAAGCAGAATAATAAACCATACACAAAGCAGTAAGTAAATGCGGAAAGTAAAAAATTACAAGGCCTTCAAAAATCGGGGGATGCAACCGCCCGCTACCCTATTAATTACATTTTCCGTAAAACTATATGCAATACTCGAAGGAAAATAAATCCTAAGCATACATCTAACCTGCATCCACGAAGGTTAGCACGAAATATGGCACATATGATCGATTTGATTTTAGCGAGGCCCGTGTGGCCTAATTAAAACATCGACGATTTAAAAGTTGTTAATTTAAATAAAAAATTGGTTTATTTTTATATACACTTATGTTGATCAATTTTATTAGTGAAAGTGATCGCATGGCATAAAGTGAGATCTATTATCCAGGAATATATTTTATTCCCTTCGTGGGGGTATTCTAAAATAGAAATAAAAATAAAGAAAGAAACAAAGATGAAGAGAATTACAATATTATTTATAATAATAAGGAATAAAAATAATTCCTAGGTTAAAAATAAAAATTAGAAAGAAATGAAGCAGATAAAAGCACGGAATCCGCAGTTCTAGGAACTCAGAGGCTTACCCTTGCGGTTTGAATCCACTTCAGTGTATCCGTTCGATCCCCGGGAGTGTTCCTCATTCTTTTTTGTAGTTATTGTGGTTTAATTGGAAAATACGTGTTTATTTATCCAAATGATAATAAGACTCAGGTTCTAAATTTGTTTTAGACCCGAGAATATCTGAGGATATTTAGAAGAAAAGTAGATGAAAATATTTGATTTTAAGATGAAGAAGTTTAGAATCCAAAAGTGTTTTGGATCTAAGAAAATGTTAGAAGAAAAGAAAGAAAATATTCGTAGTATTTTTTTTATCTAAAAAGAGAGAATTTTTCGAGTCCCCTTTAATCCAAAAAGGTTCGACTATTTACAGAAAAATCCCGAAAAATCCAGAAAAGGTAAGTTTTTCCAGCAAGGGTCCTCGCCGGAGAAAATCTTGGCGAGGCTGCCTCACCAAGGGTTCTAGCAAGGCAGCCCGGGATTCAGTCCCCTCGGATTTTCGTTTTTGAATTTTTTCTTGTATATTTTTATATTTTTTAGTTTTAAATTCAGAGACGAGGAAGACTCCCATATGAAGATCATCGATGGTCGAAAATCATGTGATTTGAGGATAAATATCCTGAAAAGCCGTCATCATTGAAAGCGCAAGTTGGTATAAAATCCCGTGCTCACACTTTGCAAAGAATTCAGCTCTCAAAAATGAAGAACGAATTTGAGATGTCCATGATGGGAGAATTAACCTTTTTCTTCGACCTTCTGATCAAGCAAAGTTCTAATGACATATTCATCAATCAATCCAAATATACCAAGGAGATTTTGAAAATATTTGGTATGGAAGATGGAAAAGAAATGTCAACTCCAATGGCCTCAAACACCATCCTCAGCAAAGACTCGGAAGGGAAAAAGATTGATTAAAAGCTATTCAGAGGAATGATTGGATCTCTTCTATATCTCACAGCAAGCAGACCTGACATTCACTATGTTGTATGCTACTGTGCAAGTTATCAAAGTTATCCAAGGGAGTCGCATCTAAGTGTTGTGAAGAGAATTCTTAGATATCTACTTGGAATCATATAAGTCAGGTTATGGTATCCAAATAATGGGGACTTCTAACTCAAAGGATTCACCGATGCTGACTATAGAAGAGATCAGCTAGAAAGAAAGAGCACTACTGGTGGTTATAATTTTCTTGGAAATAGTATTATCTCTTGGTACATCAAGAAACAAACCTTAGTAGCATTATCTACTACAGAAGCTAAATACATGGCAGCAGGTAACTATGTTGCTCAAGTATTATGTATTTATCAACAGCTTGAAGACTATGGAATCAAGTGTGAATGCATTGAGATTCTTTGCGACAACAAGAGCGCAATTGATATATCAAAGAATCCTATTCAGAATAGTAGAATGAAGCACTTCAACATAAAACATCACTTTATAAGGGATCATGTTCTTAAGAAAGACGTGAAGTTGGTGTACATCTCTGCTGAAGATCAAAGGGCTAACATCTTCACAAAACCTTTTAGTAAAGATCAATTCACTTTTCTCAGAAGAGAAATCGGTATGAGTAACCTGGTATGAATATTGCTCAAAAGATGGCATAATCACTAAGATGAATATGCTTTAGATGTAGTAAAGCATCCTCTGAAGACAAGTGGTGGGTAATACCTCAGAAGAATTAACCTCCGAACTGCTCCTATTTTCGAAATTCAAAAAACCTGAATCCCAAACCGGATCTTTAGGTTAAAACTGTTCGCATTCTACTGTCGGTTATACGCTTAACGGTTACTCATAAATTAGACGTAAATGCTGAAATCGTCATGGTTTATTCCTAACTTATTACCTTTCCATCCCTTTGAAATCTAGTATAAATAAGTGGTTGCTATTCATCTTCAAATCACTTTACAAAAAATCCCCAAATTCTCTCCATGTATTATGAGAATTTTTCTCTCATCAAAACTTAATCCCTTTTGTTCTAAAAGTTCTTCTAAACCCTAATCTTTCTCAACCTTGTTCTTTCAAAAATCAAATCAAATGGCACCAAAGAGATCAAGATCCTCTAAAAATAACCCCAAAGAGCAAGTAAACCAAATCCCTAAAAAGACCGTGTTCCTGTTCTATACTGGTCAAATCCCACCACCATCACCCCTCAACATTTTCGGGGAGGCAATGATTTCTTACAAGCATCTCCATTCATAGAAACAATTGAGTTCCATCAGCTAAGAACACAGATCCGGTTGAAGGAGCTAACTTTTCCTATAATAGTTCTTGAATTCTACAAGAACTTAAGAAGGTGCATAATGAGTGGTGAAGAGCTCAATACTATTGTAAAGGGGAAGGAGATTACAATTACCATAGCTTTTCTAGCAAAGCTAATGAATCTAAAGGATGAAGGGTTAGCTCTAAGGAGAGGGTGTGAGGAGTCCACCAGTTATGATAAAAAGGCATTTATTTCTAAGGGATGGTTTGGAGAAAAGATAAGTACTCATATGCCCCAAGAACCTAGATACTGGCAGTTTGTAATGGCCCTTCTTCTTCTTCAGAAGATGAACTCCACTAACGTAATATCTAGTTATGAGTACTACATCTTGGTCCACCTACTGGAGAAGAAGAAGGTCAGCTGGCCTGTTATCATTATGTAGCATATACTTCACCACAAGTTCACACTTGGTGGTCTCATTAGCAGGATCATCACATCCTTTGATATTAACTACTCAGATGAAGAAGGCTCTCTGGGTAGTGAAATTGTAAAGGAGACCTTTGATAAAAAGGTGGATTTTGGGATGAGATAGGATAGAGAGGAGGCATTGAAGAAAGATTTGGACAAGAAGTAGAGGGAGAAAGAGTTGAGAATGGCCAAGAAGGGCGAAGTTGCAAAAGGGGTTGAGGAAGTCTCCCCCAAAAGGCAGAGAGAGCCTGTGCTGAAATAGGAGTAGGTCCCTAGAGCCAAAAGAAGTAGAGTGGGTAGTAGTAAGGCACGTGCTATTGAGGAAGTGGTGATTCCTAAACCAGCCTTTGAAGCTATTGAAGGAAAAACTAGAGGACTTGGCTTCTCAATGAATAAATATAAGTATGTGTCAAGGCCTCTAAAGTAGAATAGCTTAGAAGAAGATGATGAGGATAAGAGGCTAATAAGCATTCTAACCAAGAGGAGGGGGGGTGAATTTGATCCCAATATGGTCATTCCCAGTGATGAAGAGGAAGAGAAGGTTGAAGAGAAAGAAGAAAAGGTGGAGGAGAAAGTGGAGAAAGTAGAAGAAAAGGAAGAGAATGAGGAGAAGGCAGAAGGAAGAAAGTAAGAAGAAGAAAGCCAAGACATATGGCGAGACTGTGGTTGTCAGCAGATAGCATGGAAAGCGATGGGCCGAGAGCGTGTGAATGAGAGGCACGATCCACCGGGGTGTTTTTGTTGAAAATGAAAATGTACTAGGTTGGGGACTTGAAAAGTTTGATTGAGAAAGCGAGAAACATTTTAGATTGGTTAAACCCAAATCCTCCATCTCTTAGTGTAGAGTCGCCACCTAGATTAGCTCTTCTAGGAATTAGAGTCCCGTGAGGCTTAATGTCTGAGGGACGGCCCATTAAGACATAGAGATTTGGATTCGGGATAAGCTGCTTACTTGTTATTGGATCACATTATATTACATCTACAAAAAACCGTATTACTTAATTGTGCATATTCGCAGTTATGTCGCTTTCGAGTTATAATGCATGATTCACACATATTTGGAAAGCGATAAATCCATACATAAAGCGATAAATAAATGCGGAAAAGTAAAGATTAAACATACAAAACCTTGGGGGACGCAACAGCCCGCCTAATCTATTAATTACATTTCTAAAAAAATTGAAATTGTGATACCCAAAGGAAAAAATAAATTCCTAAACATACATCTAACCCTAATCTACCTGCATCCACAAAGGTTAGTACAGGGTATTGCCCAACATTTACACATATGTTTGATTTGATTTTGACGAGGCCCGTGTGGCCTAATTAAAAATAGACAAGTAAAAGTTCTTATTCAAAAATGAAAAGTTTAATTTTTATTAACATTTTGGTCGCTCATTTTAATGAGTGAAAATGCTCGCATGGCAAAGGTGTGAGGGCTGTTATCCGGGAATAGATTTTTTTATTCCCTTCGTGGGGGTATTCTAACAAATATCTCCATTAAATAAAAAGAAATAGAAGATGAAGAAGAATTATTACAACAATATGTACATAATGAAAGAAAGTAGAATAATCCCTAGGTCCACATGTAAAATGAAATAGAGAAAAATAAAAGGAGCATGAAACAAGAAGCTCTAGGAACTAAGAGGCTTACTCTTACAGAGCGAATCCACTTCGATATACCCCACTTGACCTTTAGGAGTAGTCCTTGTCGTCTTTTAAGATTTTTGGTGTTAAAAAAAATAGTCGAATCAAAAAGTGTTTTTAATTCGAAAATAATGTGAAAAATCAAAGTGTTTTTGTTTGTATTTTTCTGCTAAAAATGCCTTTCCGGAATACTAAAAACTCCCTGATATTTATAGGTGAAAATCTAGAATTCTGGTGAGGCTGCCTCGCCAGATCTCTGGCCAGGCCCGGTTCCCTATTTTTTTGTATTATATA
>CATIWQ010932969.1:0-28556 GCA_949673415.1 Euphorbia schlechtendalii | reverse complement strand
GCCAAAGTCTCTGGCGAGGGTCCTTTGGGACCGTCGCCAGAGAAGCATGGCTCATCCCCGAGGGCTCGCCGGATTTTTCCAGCGGCGTGCCTCGGGGCCCCGTCGCTCCTATATGTATATATTATTTTTTATTTTTATTTTATTTTTTATTTTTTATATATTATTATTATTTATTTTTTTTAAGTGAAAATAAAGTTTGGGACCCAAACTTGCTTTGGATCTGAATTGTTTGGAAGAAGAAATTATTTTAGTGTTCTTCTCGCCATTTTCACATTTTAATAACAAAATGCGTATTATTTGATCTTGTTTGTAGTCCCCCACACTTCGCCCTACAGGTGGGTATACCACCATACAGACATGGTACCGTCACGCCTCTTCTCACCCAGAGCTCGTCCAGGCCATCGAGGCCAACGGATTTGGTCCTCTAGCGCGATCTTTATAACCTACATTACTACCGTATGCGACGTTGATTGCGCTTACTCAGAGGTGGTGCGACATTTTGCACACCTTCCATTTCCCGATCGGGGAGGTTACCATCACTCCCTCTGACATCGTGGGGATCACTAGTCTATCATGGACTGGTATTGTGATCCGATTTGATGCTTTTTTGGAGCGGTTCTTCAAGGCTCCCACTACTTGTAACCGTGTTAGAGACTTTCTCGCTGTCAACCCCAGAGGCCGAGTGTTAAGTTATGGCACATTTTTCGATTACTGGACGAGTAGACCGTATGTTTCCGAGGCTGAGATTCCTTTGTATGTCTGGTCATTTTTAGCCACCCTTTTGAGTATTACGTTCTTCCCGGTCTCGAACAGCGAGATCAATTATGGGTTGATTGAGCCGCTAGCGGACCTGGACGAGGTTAGTGGCCTTAACTGGCCACGGGCGATCCTGGCTCAGATATATTTTACTCTTGACTTGGCTGTTCAGGGTCATGTACGGTCGCTATGTTGCTGCCCCATGGTTCTTCAGGTATTGTCTGCTTACTTTGTGAATTGCGTACATCGATTTTTTTTCTTGATTAACCTTAATTAACTCCTTTATTTTTGTAGGCGTAGGCCTTCTTCTATCAGTTCCTTCCCGCCCCGCAGTTTGCTGATGCTCTGTGTTTGGCTCGGATTTGTTCTTCTTTCGAGGGGGATGTTTTGGATTCCGCTGGCTACTATCAGCATCTTTTCGATTTGACTCTTGAGCAGGTGGTGGACCTCATTTCGATGGATGAGATCATATTTTTATCTTTAAACTTATTCTGATTTTGATGTTCTTTCTTTTCAGATGGAGCACAACCCGTGGCGGGACCTTCCGAGCTATCACATGGCAAAGGAGATTCGACGTGATGTGAATCATAACCGCTTCATCCTTGAGGGCCCCAGGACCCGTGATTGGTACCTGGGAGAGCGTATTCAGTTCTGGTGGACTAAGCTAGTATCCGAGAGGCGCATTCCGCCTCCGCCTCTCACCGGACTATTCTGGGTGCACTTGGTGGTCACTGATCCCGATGAGCGAGAGCTACTCTTTGAGGATCATGGCGTGAGGCTCTTCGGGCTACGTGGTGACTACGAGGCCTTTATTTGGGAGAGACTGCTCCCGCTTTGTCTACCTGTTCAGCTTGAGGAGGCGCGTCCCCCTCCTCGTGTTAGGGGTCCGAGAGTTGATGGCAGTTCCGGTGCAGGTGCTAGCAACACTGGTGTGGGTATCAGGTATGAAATGTGTTAATTGTTTTACACATATTGATCCCATTTCTGACTGTTTATCTATCTTTGTAGGAATTTTCCCAGAAGAGGGTTTGCGTGCCTGATTTGAATGCTAAGGTCAGTGATGCGAGTACCTCTATAGGCGTCATAGAGGAGAGGTTTGCGATTCCCCTTGACTCTATATTCTACTTGATGGGTTCCACGGGGACCTCGTGAGAGGTGCCTCTTCCCCCGAGCTTTCACACATTGGCCTATGATCCTTCCGACACCACTCATGTGAGTTTTAGGCCACCAGCAATCTTTTAGGGACGTCTTGACGTTTGTTTACTCACTCCTGTCCTTTTGTAGGTTGTACGTGAGGAGATGGATCGGGTGGCCCGACATTCTTTTGCATTGAGGGACCTAATGTTTTCACAGGATGGGGTCACATGGGTATGTCATTTTTCTCGATTTGTCATATGCAATGCATGATATGTCATGTTTTTATGTACATGGATGTGATTTTTGTGACATGTTTTATGATTGTAGGATATGGCGGCGAGGAGCATGGAATTTGAGCGACGCTACCAAGAGCTCGATGGTCGCTTCCAGTCACTAGATATCAGCCATCGTAGCCTCGAGGTTAGCCATCAGGAGCTGGGAGTCCGTTACCGGGGTTTGGAGGCTCGTCACCAGAGCTTGGAGGCCCAATACCAAGAGTTGTTGCAACAGAGCAGGCTCAAGCCGAAATGCGAGCTTCCACCTCGGGTTTTCACCCCCTCTTACATTTGATATCGAGACTCTGTTTGATGGTCTAGATGCTGGGAGACTCTTCACTCCAGAATGGGATGCCGATTTTCTTCGCACTCCCCAGCCTCCTCCTATGTCTAGTTCAGCGAATGGTGCTCCCGAAAGACTGGGTGTTGAGGACCTTGAGATATCCACCATGTTACCCCGAGATCCGGTGGGTGGAGATAATGCTTAGGCGGCACATGCTTTGGAGCTCCCTTTTAGTTTTAGATTCCTTCTTTTTTTTAACCGGACTTTTTTAGATAGCTCCGCTTTGTAGAATCTGAAAAAGACTTCTGATTTATGAAAGAAAAGGGGATTTTGGCCTTTTGTAGTGCCAGGTTCTCATATGTGGTTTTTTATTTTATGAATATGATTGCTTGTTTATGAATGTTTTTCGTATATGTATGAATGAATGTTAATGCTAATGTATGTGGTTAATATGTGTAGGCAACACCAGTCTTGAGGAATTTCCTTTAGCTTTTTCCTTTCTGATGTCGACCCATAATGAGCACCTTAGGGTCTTTTGCACCATTCGGGGACCTGATTGGTGGAGGATTGAGAGTTTTGGTCTATGGGGTCTTCAATACCTTGCTTCCAGGCCTGTAAATATGGCCTTCATTCGTGCTGCTCTGAAGTTTTGGGATCTCGCCACTCATGTCTTTCACTTTGCCAACTTCGAGTTTTGTCCCTTGGTCGAGGAGTTTCATGCTATTATAGGGCTCCCTTTTCTGAAGGAGTCGACGCCAATATCCCCTGCAAGATTATCCTTCACCTTTCCTTCTTTCTAGTTCAGAGGAGAGGATAAATTGAAGGGTTTATGGAACCTGGAGTCTAGCGGGCGCTTTTTATCAGCTCCCCCTGATGTTGGTAGCTTCCGAGTTAAAGCTATCCTTAGCTGGTGTGAGAATACATCCAGCAATCATCTAGCTTGGCCTTCAATGGTGACTCTACTTCTTCTAGTGGAATTTGTTTGTGGGGTTAGAGTGATTGCGCCTTTCCGCTTGCTGTCGGTCATTGACCCACTCTCTATAGGCCTTTCTCCTGCAGCTTTAACCTTGGCTGAGAGTTTGGTCCACTTAGATGCTGCTTCGGTGAATCAGGACTTACCAGGAGACCATTTTGCTTTAATAGAGGTAATTCTCTTTCCTTATCTCTTTCTTTCGTGATTTTCGTTATTTGTTTAAACGAATGGGTTAACGTAGGTATGGCTATTGGAGAAGCTTCGCTTAACTGCCGATCCATGCTTAAGGAAGGCTCGATACCTCCCTTTGCATTATGATGGTCCTACAGGCTTCACCAGGAAGGACCATCGTTTGCTGAGCGAAGGCGCTTGGGTCCAGATTCTGAGGTTCATTGGCTCAGCCCTTGGTTGGAGATTCCGTTCATGATTACCGATGTCCATGATTCTAGTGTTTTGCTGATGGGGCTATTTGGTGTTACGTCCTATTCCCCTTCTCATCTGTACAGGCAGTACGGGCGTCAACAATGAGTTCCTCGATCTCTATGCTTGACCCGTTTCCACGACTTCGGTCCTGACACTCCTGATGCTATGCGGAGGCTCTGGGCGTGCTCTCGGGCTGTTATACTAGATTACACTGCCCCGGAGACCACCGACACTTACTAATTCTACCGTGGATGGCTTGGTGAGATCAAGGTTCTCCCCGATGCTGATCAGCACTTTATGGTATCTCGTGAGTGGGAGAGGGATGAAGATGGTTTGGACCCCCTTCCCCATACTTCGAGGAAGCGCACATGGTGTAATGACTGGTACCCTTAGATCTTATTTATTTTCATCATTTATTTTATGACTTGTGTTTTTAACTTATTCTTGGATTATGAAATTTTGTCGGATTTTATTTACTTGCGATATTCTGTATGCACACTATTCATATAAACATAAACATAAATCTTTGCAAACATAATACATTTCATTGAACGACTTTAAAAAGGGTACAAGTTTTCTAATGATTTGAGTCCTACCACCAGTTAGCCTAGAGTAGGTTTTCTAACTCGCGGTCCCTCTATTCCTCACCTTTTCCTAATTTTTGCCTGAGTCGCCCTTCACGGGTTTTAAACTCAGTAGACATTTCTGGTTTTTATACAAGGATGGTCCTAATTTTTGCCCAGGTAGCCAAGTGCCATCTGGCAAACTTGTTTCTCTCTTTTTTGGTGTCCCGCTTTTGTAAATTTATTTCTTTTGCTTTTACACGTGGTAGCGCTTGAGCTTATCTTGATTGATTGGATTGACGAACTCGTTTTCATCCATGTCCATGATCTTGGCAGCTCCTTTGCTTAAGATTTTCTTAATGACATAAGGGCCTTCCCAATTTGGGCAAAACTTTCCCCGTTGGTCCACATTTGAGGGTCTCATTTGTTTTAGAACCAAGTCTCCTACTTTTAACGGTTGGCTTCTGGCCCTAACTCGACTGTTGTATGCCCTAGCCATGCATTGTTGGTATATCTACAAATGATCCAGTGCCTTTAGCCGCTGTTCGTCGATCATGTTTAGCTGTTCAAATCTGGCCTTTGCCCATTCTGACTCTTCTAATCTCGCCTCCAGTGCTACTCGAAGCGATTTCACTTCCATTTCCACCTGTAAAACTACTTCCATCCCATACACTAACGAGAAAGGGGTTTGATTGGTTGGAGTTTTGATGCTCGTCCTGTATCCCCATACTACAAATGGCAACTTATCAGCCCAATCCTTGTAAGTAACGACCATCTTGCTCAGGATTTTGATAATCACCTTGTTGGCTGCTTCTACCACCCCATTAGCCTGTGGCCTGTATGGTGATGACCGGTGGTGCTCAATCCCATATTTCCTCATTAGGTCTGATGTGGCTCCTTGGAATTGAACTCCATTATCCGATACAATGTGATGTGGGATGCCATATCAGGCGAATATGTGCTTTTCAATGAACTTGGTCATCTTCTTAGCGTTGATGTTGGTGTAGGATTCGGCTTCCACCCATTTTGAAAAGTAGTCGACTGCTACTATAATGAATCGATGTCCATTAGTCGAGTTTGGCTGAATCTCGCCAATAATGTCGATGCCCTATGCTAAGAATGGCCAAGGAGTAGATAAGCTATGGAGCTCGGATGGTGGTAAAATGGCTGATGTCACCGTATATCTGGCATTCGTGGCACTTTCCTACTTCCGATACGCAGTCTGTGACCATTGTTGTCCAATAATATCCCTGGCGTTGTATTTTGTTAGCCAGTGCTATCCCATTCATGTGTGGACCGCAGTCTCCCGCGTGCATTTATCTCATTACCAATAGTGCCTCCTGTTCGGTGAGACATCTCAACAGTATTCCTTCTGATGTTCGCTTGAACAGGTCCCCATCTACAAGATGGAACTGAGTTGCTAATCATCGTAATGAGGTTCTTTCAGAGTCCGTTACTCCTTCTGGGTATTCCCCGGTCTGTAAAAATTTGATGATGTCGAAGGACCAATTCCCTGATGGCTTGTTAATCTTCCATTTCCACTAGGCGGGAGTAGAAGGGTTCTTTGGATGTTTGCAGTACAATCGGCTTGATTGACTAAGTTCTAGGGCCTTCCCACATTGATGCTAGTGTAGCGAGTGCATCTGCCATTTGGTTTTCATCCCTAGGCAAGTGTTTGAAGATACATTTGGAAAATTTTTGTGAGATTTTCCATACTGCTTCCACGTAGGGACGGAGTGATTCTTCTCTTATTTCCCAGTCGCCAGTGACTTGTTTAATAACCAGGGCTGAGTCTCCAACCACCGATACTTCTTTTGCCCGTGCCTTTCAAAGTGCTTCTAATCCAAATAGGAAAGCTTCATATTCTGCCCTGTTGTTTGTTACTGGGAATTCCGATTGTTTGGAAAGGGGTATAACTTCGTTCTATGGTGTTATCAATACAACACCTAGGCCTGCTCCATTTCTGTTCATTGTACCATTGAAAAACATTTTCCACTCTGCACCAGCGTCCTCTATCAATGCTAGTTGCTCATCTGGAAATTCTAGATTTTCATCGTAGTTAGAGTCCAAGGGTTGATTTGCCAAAAATTCAACGACTGCTCATCCCTTAATGACTTTTTTGGTCACATATTCAATGTCGAATTCAGATAATAGCAATAACCATCGTGAGAGTTTTCCAACTAGTGTTGGTGACTAGCACAAGTACTTCATCGGGTCTATCTTCGTGACGGCTTTTATCTGGTAAGATTGGAAGTAATGACATAGGTTCTTTGTCAACCAAACCATCATTGTGCAGATTTTCTCCAGCAAGGTGTAGCGTCACTCATACTCGAGTAATTTCTTACTCAAGTAGTACACTGCATGTTCACTTTTGTCTTCGTGTTCTTGCACCAGCATGGCTCCAATCGATGACTCCTCTATTGCTAAGTATATGATTAGGGGCTTTCCAGGTTCCGATGGGTGGAGGACTGGTGGGCTTAACAGGTATTGTTTGATTTTGTCAAACGCTATCTAACATTGGTCATTCCAAACTACTGGATGGTCTTTTCGAAGTAGTTTGAAGATTGGTTCGCAGATGGTAGTGAGTCTTGTGATGAATCTACTTACATACTGTAGAGACCCCAGGAAAGATCGGACTTCTTTCTCCTTTTTCGGCGCGAGTATATCCCTAATGGCTTTTCTTTTATCAGGATCCATCTTAATTCCTTTTTGGCTGACTATATGCCCCAGGAGTTTCCCTAATGTAACCCCAAATACGCACTTTTTAGGGTTCAAGCGGAGATTGTATTTCTCAATTCTGGTGAGAAACTTGTCTAGGACAGCTAGATGTTCCTCCCTGGTGTTGGACTTCACAAGCATGTCATCTACATAAACTTCCACCTCCTGGTGGATCATATCATGCAGGAGGGTTGTAACTGCTCGCTAATATGTTGCGCTAATGTTTTTAAGCCAAACGGCATTACCTTGTAGCAATATACGCCCCATTCAGTGATGAATGCTGTCTTGATCTTGTCGATTAGTGCTGTTAGTATCTGGTTATAGCCTGAGAAGCCATCCATAAAGGAATACATAACTGCCCTTGCTGCGCTGTCGACCAGTACATCAATGTGGGGTAGGGGGAAATCATCCTTTGGGGAGGTTTTATTCAGATCCCTGAAATCCACGTAGACTCTAACCTTGCCATCCTTCTTTGCTACTAGGACAATGTTGGCTGGCCACGTCGGGTATTCAACCACTTCTAGGAATTTAGCTTCAATCTGCTTTGCCAGTTCAGCCTTGACCTTTTCTGCCCATTCCGGCCTTAAGCGACGTAGTTTTTATTTTACCGGCTTGATTCGAGGGTCAGTTGGGATGTGATGTTCCGCGATCTTTCTATCCACTCCAGGCATGTCCTCATATGACCAAGAAAATGCTGCCACGTGCCGTTTAAGTAAATTTGTGATCTCTCTTTTTTCTTCAGGATTCAGATCATTGGAAATTGTCACTATTTTTGGTGACTCATTTGTACCCAAGTTAATTTCGTTTAATGATGTATCATGAATGTTAAAGACGTTATGTGTATGATCATATGAATGCATGGTGCTGTCAAGCAGAACATCAAACAAGTAAGCAAAACTATCGTACTTCATTGAACTGGCCTCGTAGGCAAAATTGTCAAAAACATCAGAAATGTTCATTATTACATCATCTATTTCCTCCTCCACAGGCGGAGGGGCTTCAGTCATCATAGCAGCAGGTGCGACAGTGATAGGTTCCACCTCGAGAGTGGTCTATACCAGCTTTTCAGTGAGGAGCTTGATAGTGCCCATATTGCCTTTCTTCATCAGCTTGTTAACAGCCTCGGTGAAAGCTGCCATTGCATCTTCCAGTACTCTTCCCTTTCTAGACTCCTCGATCGGGGTCACCGCTAGGATTGGTTTTTCTTCCAGATCAGTATCAATGGGGGTTCGATCAGCTTTCCAGTCTTGAAATCAAACACGTCATTAAATATCTCGAGCCCCTTGACCTCCTCTCCATTCAAGATAGTCGGTTTTGGTTCTCCCAGATATGCCTTAGTGCCTTCGGCTTTGCAGACGCTTACCATGTTACAAAACATGGGACGCTTGTGTTTGTACATCTTCATACCCGGGGTGAAATCCAGGCCTAAACTAGGTATGACAAGGATAGGATCAATGGCCCTAATAATCCCCTGATGGTATTTTCCTAAGCCTTTACCAGGGATGAAACCCTACTTCTTCATTTGAGCTCTAAGGCTTCTAGGGAAAAAATGATATCCCTTTGGGTTCCCACGCTTCTTTTTCCTTTCTTCAGCTGCCATTGCTACCCTCAGCCCTTGCATTATTCTCTCTTCAAATGCAGCAGCCGCCATCATAGATTCCTCATCAACCTCGATCGTCACTGGCCTCCCTTTATGAACAAGCTTTATCTTTTGGTGCAGAGTAGAAGGGACTGCCCCTATTGCATGGATCCACGGCCTGCCTAGAAGCAATGAATAAGTTACTGGAATATCCATCATGGTTAACTTCACATTAGAGGTCACTCCTCCCGTGATGACATCTACTTCGAAGCTGCCTACTACGCCCCTCTTTGAATCATCGTAGGCTCAGGTTACCGTGTCAGATTTAGCAAGCATATCCTCCCTTAGCCCTAGGTGAGGTAGGACCTTAAGAGGACAAATATTGAGAGCCGAGCCATCATCTACCATTACACACGGTATTGCGCGATCAAAAATCTGAACCCGGATAAATAAGGCCCTATTATGCAGCCCTAGTTCCTGTGGAAGTTTTTACTGATCAAAAGTTATTGATAGCATCTGAGGGGGGACAATTCCTTCCCCAATGGCAGCACACGTCTCGATTACCGAGGTTGTAGGCATGGCAGGCATTTCCATCAATCTCTTAACTAAACCCATCCTGTGTTTCTACGATGTCTAAAGCAACCTCTAAATAATGTATTTGGCCTGAGTTCCCTTAAACTGATTTATCAAAGGGTCTATGTCTAGCATATCTTCATCCACCTTGGGGGTAGAGGTGGTTCGGGTTGTTCTCTTGTTATTTCCTCTGGCCTGGAGTCATTGAGCTGTACAGTCTCATCCCTTCTGAAAACTCTATCACTCCGAGTGACCCTTAGCACTCCATTCTCCATCACTCTTGTTTCCCTAGAATTGACCCAAAGGTACTGGTCATATCCATCTTCCGATTGGTCATGTCGCCCCTTCAACTTGTAAGCGTCCAAGTTTATGGGCTTCTTCCCATCAGAAATGATCTCTCCCTTAGCCGAGGTTCCTTCTTCAGGTTTCCCCTTCCTTCTTAACTTGGGGACATATACATCGAGATCAATCAGCACCCTTCCTGGTGCTTTCCCGGATTCCATCGTTATTGCGTCCCTCCGTGGTTCACCCCCTTCTGTTGAGAACACTTCTGCCAAAGGATCATCTTCGAGGCCTTCATCTTCATCAACCACTGCATTTACCACCAGATTAGACTGAGATAGCATCACTAGCACAGAATCAGTGGGTATCCCTGATCCTACTGCATGGAAATTATGGTGCCTGGTTGTTATCTCCCTGTCGAGATGATGAGCGTGAAAAGATAACTCATCAAAATCTAGAACTGTTTTTCTTGACAAATGATATCGATACCGATCCCGGGATCCTCCTATTATAAATTGTACTGCAGAAGGCTCAGATGGTCTTGGTGCCAGCACTAGATAGATAAACATCCACCGCTTTATGTAGCCGGTGAACGATTCTCCTTCCCTCTGTACACAAGCAAGCAGATCTCGCATGGTTCATTTCAGAGGTTCTAAAAACACGAACTCCATTTGGAACTCTGCGATGATGTAGTTCCAATTGCTCTTAGTCTCAACTAACTGCATTTCATACCACTGACTTGCTACTCCCGCTAGAGAGCACGGAAATAATGTAGCTATCATATCTTGAGAAAGACCCTATGCTCGACACAGGATATAAAACTCGGACAAGTGGGAAGATGGCGTGTCATTCCCGTCAAAAACTAACATACCGGCTAAGCTGAAACTAGCCCTCAGGATTTCTTCCTGTTCTTTGATCACTCGATTGCTTGACTCAGATTCAAGCATCACCATTACATCGTCAGAGTCCATCCCTGACTCAATTACCATCACATACTCCTCTCCTTTGCCGACTGGTGCTTCTCATGACCATTCATTCCCTATGCAAAGTGACATAGGTTTCTAGCCGGTAAATACCGACATCCCAGCAAAGTTGATCTTAATAGCTTTAATCATCCGGGAACCATTAGGCTTAGTGTTCCAAACAGATATGGAATTCGATAGCTCTAGATGATCAAATGGGATTTCTAGCAAAGGCGTATGATCCCCCTGATATTTAAAACGTCACGTGCTTGTGACTTGATTCGGTTCTGCAGTAGTACCAATACAATACACTCCTTCCATCAGGTTAAGTATCATTTAGTTTATTGAGCTCCAATTAAGTGTCAGCTCAAGTAATAGTCGTAGCTATCCTAGAATTAGACTTGTTCACGAAAAATACCACTCGACTATTATGTATCAAGATTAACTAGAAACCTTTTCTATCAATCTTATACTCTAATAAGAGGTTTATGAGTGTGTCACTTCAACAAGGGGCCCTAAGGTACATCTCCCACTATATCACTATATCAGGAGCGATGGATCCCATCTTGATTACTCAACTTACCAACATGTGATTATCATTATACTTGTAATCACCCATGTCATCTTGTTTGCAGGGTATGAATAAGTATGACCCAAAGTATAGCAACTTCTACACAAGGTAACCAGTATCTCAGGTTTGAGGATACTTGTACTACTACTGCAATAAGACATGACACCAACAAATGGATATAGTTATTTCTGAGTGTCTTTCTTATAGTGGTCTCCAGTGTATTGCCCGAATACATTCATGTGTTAACTCAAGGTACCACCTTCAGCTTGTGAGATCGGCTGCTTGGATCTAATCCAAGGAGTAAGCCTACACATGCTAGTTTGTCCGTTCCATTGATGTTCAGTCTTAATTAAACTATGACTAGGGATATTTAGACTATTTATAGCTACACGTATGTGAAGTTCTCACACCACATAGCTCCCACTATATCCTCGCACTTTTACGCTTTGAAGTAGTCACAGACTTTGTCTCATCAATGTGCATATACATATTTAATAATATACATATATGATACCAGCGAGATACATAAATAAATAAAAAGTACTGACAAACAACAAATATGCCTTAATTGTTATTAATAATAATCCAAAACCATTTGTACATTACAACTAATAAAGATGTATCGCCCTAATTTCCTCTAGGGCATACATCATGTCTAACATTTTCAGTCTCATTCGCCTTCCGAGTGGTGGTAGCAAGTTTGACCTCGAGGTCCTTGACCCGGTCAGCGGCTGTTTTGTACTTCATCTCGAAGCAAGAGTCCTTATGAACCCGCCTTATCAGCTCACTCGTCCTCGACATCACCTAAAATATGAATTGGTTGATTGTCAGTTCAAGCTGCATGACAAAAACTTCAAGAAAAACAAAATAAATTACTTACAGAAGTGAGGTCCTAGAAGAGGACGGTTGAAAGGATGGTAGTGGCCTCATCCTTAAGTTTCTCCTCGTCCTTAGGGAGGGGGAAACACCCCTTAAGGAGAGGCTGGATCCTAAGGTCCCGACAGTTGGTGTCAAGTGCTAACCTCACAAACACATCCACCAAAGAATGCTTTGGTGGTAATCGGGTAGGAGACTGTGTGGCTGCATCAACTACCTGACAAACATAAGTTGGCAAACATTAGTCAATTCAAACCGGATGAAGGAACTACGAAGAATAATGGGAAAAAGATAAAATAATAAAAATACTTGAGCCATTTTTCACTTCTTTGAGGTCAGATCGCGGAATGAATTGCTGAAGAACGCTTGGGCATAGAAGTGCCCAGACTCGCTTCAAGCCGGCTTGTAACTCCCACCTTCATCGTGATCATTTTGGTCCTTTGATTCCGCATGGCCTTCTTCTTGGCCGCTAAAAGATCAACAACGAATTATTTAGGAGTGGACATGCTTAAAACAAAAATAAATAAAGATTGAAAAGGATAAGTACTAGTCGGTGGATTATGGTTCTACTAGTAAACTATCTTGTTAGTGTCAAGGTCACGAGCCAGAAGGTGGTGACCCTGAATTGAAGCCCATGTGGCCGTGCTCAGCCTCCTCATGTTGGGCTTCAAACCCTTAAAGAACTCTACCCTAGGATCATGGACCTGGTGGGCTTTTCTAGATAAATTAGTCGGCTTCTCAATTGACCACTCGATAGGAAAGGTGGGATGATTCTCATCTATATGAATGTAAAACCAAAACTCTTTAAAATTGTACTTTGAGTCGAGCCTCCCATAAAAATGGTAAAACCTTGAGTCGGGTGGCTTATTTAACAAGTAATGGTCTTCCCCCTTGTTCTTCTTAATGCTACACAACTTTCGGAAGAACATTGGGCTGAACTCGAAGCCAGCATCTCAACATAGTTGATAATGGCCTATCACGTCCGCCCATGCATTGGGATGCAACTTGACTGGACAGATCCCCCACATGGTCAACAAGTCGCACACTGATTTAAGGAGGGATATCTGAAATTGCTTCGCAATGTGTCCATGTACATGCTGAAATGACTACGCGAAGGAGCGTTCACCCATTGATTCTTTGAGGGAAGGAGAACATGGCATTGTTGCAGCCAGTCTAACATCACCACCTCATGGGTAATGTGGAGCTCATGAACCATGGAAACCATTTCATCTACTTTGGGAGTCATCCTTCTCTCCTTAACCGGTGTCGCAGAAGTAGAAGCCTCCTCGCAAGACTGAACTCTTGGTAATGTAGGCTCATTAAGTTCATCAATCGGCTCCTCAACAAGGTTTTCCCCTTACTCCTCCTCCTCTTGAAAAGACGGCTCAGGAGTAGATATCTCCATCCATTGGCCGGATGACTCCCCACTCTCAGCATCGCTCATGCCCTTGATCTTAGACACGTCAGCCCTCATTTGATTGGATATAGTATTTTCAGAAGCCATCACTTGGTTTGCTATCTTTTTTAACCTAACACGTTTAAGTTTGGGTGAGGCGGCCTTATTTAGAGGTTTTGTTAAGTACGTGTTATAGACATGCTCTTCCATCCGTCTCAACCATTCGCTACCACTACTATAACTAGTATCACTACCGGATGGGCGAGTCTGATATTTACTATCTCCATGAACTGGGCCTAAAGCTACAAACAGCAAATCTAAAGATTCAAATGGTTTTTCAAACTACGTTTTGGGGGGAAACACTAAATCAATTGATTTTTACTCAACTAAAGACCAAAAAGACAAGAACACGAAGAACACCACAATAAAAATTGCAGAAATGGCGCACAGGATAAAATGCAAAAAGAGAAAAAGATGAAACTTTAAAGCAAATGGCATGAAAAGATGCGCAAAAGGGAATAGAGAATAAAGCACTTACTTGATTAAAGGAAAGGTTACTTATCGAAGTAGAAGTGAAGATGTGAAAAAGAAGTCGTAAAAGCTCTGAAATTGCCTAAAAATGAACTAGAAATGCAAAGGTAAGAGAGAAGATGAAATGGGAAGCGCTTTTATACGTGATGTGATATTTGAAAAGACTTTCATCCTCATCGTTGGATCTAGGGCGCGTGGTAGCCAATCAATGGCTCAAATTTGGTCCATATAAACAGCTGTCATCAAATTGATTGAACTACAAGCGACGCGACCGAAGCCATGGGCAATCCAAGTGACGTGGTTGAAGATTTGAATTTTAAGCAATATGGATGAGGTTAAAAGAAATCCCAGCGCAACGCGGACACAGTCAGAGTACTTCAACTCTACATTTTGGAATTTTGCAACAAGTGAGTGACGTGGTCACAAGGGAACACTCACCCATTTCAAAGAATGACCTAGAAAGACTTTCCCATGCTTATGATAACCCGACTTGGTTTACACCTAGTGCAGGGTTCCCACTAGTCCGAAACTGTATGGTGACCAGGTCCCACCGGGTGATTGGGATAGTAGAGCAAGCCCTCCTCTAGCGCAGAGATGCCAGTTCATCTCCCATCCTCATCCAACAAATAAATGATTCAATACAAGTTGGACTCTACCTCTTCAACCAAGAGACACACTTCAAGTAGGAGTGAACCACTAGTGATAGATATAACTTCCATAAATACTTAGGCTCTCTCGCTCCCTATATATACAGACCTCCATTACATAATAGAGGTACATGATTCTTACTCTATTCATATATACTCTTTGCGTCCTCTTTTAAATCCGTTGCTAACTTAAGCATCGGAGAGGTTATGCCGGTCACACGGCTAGTCCTCCTTAGTCACCCCCTGCTTTGCAAGTTCCGGCCACCGTGCAAGGCGGACTACACAAGATCAACATTTCTGAAGATAGGCGCGTGAGAGACACATTCTCACACCAATCTTTCATGAAATATTACCATTGTAAGAATCTTCGACTATGCCCAAAAATTTCTAATGTTTGTTGATCGACAGTCATTTTACATTTGGTTTGAAACACATGAGTTGAATTGGGTTGAAGAGGTAGAGGAAACCAATTGCAAAACATGGAATGAAATTGGAAGTTGTTTGCGAGGTCGTGAATCCAATGTTACTAAAAAGAGAAAGTAAACCTTGGGAAGAAACACTTTTACTAAAAGAGAAAGTAAACCTTGGGAAGAAACACTTTGTGTCATTTTATGTTAATATGTTCAACTTTGAATCCAATGTATATGTTTTAGTAAGGTTAAATTAAGAAAAATGCCATGTGATTTGATTGTTTTGCAAAATGGTCATTGTGTAATTTTTTTCAAAGTGTACTTGTGGTTTTAAAAGTTAGCAAAAACATGATTTTCGATTTGAAATTACATTACAAAAAAGAATAATTTTTTTTCTATTTTGAGCTAAAACTTTGCTACATGGTTAATAAATTACAATACACCCTAATAATAAATTTTAGAATTTTCGAGAACTACAAATATTTCTTTTTTAAAGTTAAAATGTGATTGTAACTTTTCAAAAATCATAATAAAATGAATAATATCAGAAAATTACTCAAATTTTGACTAATAATTATTAAATAATATGGTTAAGTTATAGAAATGTTAAATTTATTGAAATGCATTCTAGAATATTATTATTTTCAATGAAAGATTATTTTTTTTCCTTCATTTTCAAAATTTTGGAACCACATGCACCATTTTGCAAAGAAAAGTTTCACAATAATTTTTTTACAAAACAATCAAACCACAAGACATTTTTTGTAAGTTTACCCAATAAGTAAAATGCCCTCTATATCATGACTCAAAATACAATAAATTAGAAATATGTTTTCAGTTAAAATTTTAATTGCACACGTAGGTTCAATTGCAAAGAATTGATTCTCACGTGTAATCTTAATTTTCCATTTCCAAAAGGACCAAATAAAACCAAAAGAGCAAGTGCATCCTATAAAATTCCGGCAATTTATATTTCCAACAATTCATTTAGAAGTTTTACCTTCTAAACCATTCTTATTTACATTTTTCCATTCCTCTTTTTTTTTTAATCTAATTTCTTATTTTTTATTTATCTCACAAACCGTTTATTTTTTCAACATGCAGCTTTAAGATATTTTCTTCATCTTTATGTTTCCCTTCAAAATAAGATATATGATGCTATACTTTTTCCGAACTTTTTTTACCGATACATATTCATTTTATAGTTCTTTTATAGTTGTCACATAGTTAAAACACACACTTAATTAAATACAAATAAATATAACACAACTATATCAATTTGATATATTACAAGTAAACTATAGCAAAAATATAACATAATTACATCAATTTGAATTAACTAACTATAAAATGCAATTTTGTTATATTGAATATATCTATAAGTAAATTATATGGTAACTATAAGATAACTATAAAATACGATTTTGTTATATCAAAAATAAATTCAAATACAAAAAAATAAATAAAAACACATAAATATAAAATGTTTACATTAATTATAAATACTTTAAATAAAGTATAATAAAATCATGGTAAAAAAATACAAAAAGTTACGTTATTTTGAAATAACTAAAAGATAACTATAAAATCCGACAAGGTTATCACAAGATGGTAGAAATATAAATTCAAAACCTTGACAATACACTTTTAACAATTAAATTAAGTAATAGATAAAAAAAATAATTATTTATAGTAAACATTATATTTTTTTTTATGGATTTCCCTATAAATTCCGAATGGAGTTGGCCCATTTGAGAGACATGACACATTTTCAAGCAATTTGGTTCTACAAGGGGGAAATTGGTACAAGGGCGAATATGTCGGAGGGAGGGATAAGATGCTTACTTAACCCATTACTTTACATGCAAACTTTATGTTTCCATAACATATCACAAGACTTAACAACTGCCCGCTTTCACACTTCTCCTTTTATTTATATTACAACATCAAAATGATTTGATAATACACAAAATGGGCGTAATAATAATCCTCCATAAAATTTAAATAACAAGAAAGATGTATCTGAAGTTCCAAGTAATTTTCAATATGATGATACAAAGGGCCAAGACGATTTGAAGTTGAAAAATATTTGACCAAAAACCGAAAGAGGAGCTAAATGGAATTTTAGCCACGTGTCACGCTCTTGACATAATCAGCTCTTATAGCCCACAATTGTTCGCCCACCGCTTTCATATCGGGTCGATCAGCCCGAATGGGTGCAGCGCATTGAATAGCCAAAGTGAACATTTTCTTAAGAACTTCCCCATCTACTCTCTCCTCCATCTTTGGATCCACCATGTCTGCTACTGTTCCTTCGTTGTACGTCCTGAACACCTGCACCCATTCAACTCTTTTAAACACTGACTGTTGCTTTCATATAACCACGCTAGTTGCCTAAACACATGATCTACAATATTCACTGTTTCTAAAATCTCCGCCCAGGCGCCGCCCGACTAGCACCTATCGCTTTTTACAACACGGAATATAATTAGGAGATGTTTGGTTGGCAGAATGCCTATTCCGTGAAATAGAATACAAAATGAATGGAAAGATGACAAATATGATACATTATTTGTCTCGACTCCATCATCGGAGGGAATATATATTTTACTAGTGATTATAACTTACAAGACTTATGGAATAGATCATATTCTTATTTGAAATGAAGCAATAGCTATTCCTTGATTCCTTTAATAACCAAGAATAGATATTCCCTCCGATGACGTAGTCCGGACAAATAATGTATCATATTTGTTATTTTTTTATTCCACTCTATGAAATAACCATTCCGCTAATCAAACAAGCCCTCTAAACATTTTAGTGCAGAAGAATCAGATATACTGCCAGATAATTTCACCCCAACAGCACATAATAGTCATCCAGCTATTTGTATCTATATAGTATACACGCACACATACAGAGAGAGAGAAAAATAAATATAATAGTCAAAAGCGGATTTATAACTATTTCTGCTCCTAGTGACAGGCCCTAAGATCTCATAGCTTTCAGTGGATCATTCATGGTATTATAATGCACACGACAAAATCCTTGTCGAACCACTAAAGAAGCACGCAGATATAGAGACAGAAAGACACACATGCGCGCGCGTGTGTATATACATATAGAGAGATATAGAGGCATTCAAAAGGCCATTGATGGAAAAACAATTTAAACACTCAACAGATTATATTTCTCACTTATTTGTCAATTAAGATTGCACTAAACAACAATAAAACCTATTTAGAGGAAAATGATGAGAAAATGTTCTCGTACCAAAGACACTAAGTCCTTGTTTGGAATGCCACGTTTTGAGAAAATTCAGCTCATTTGAATCTAATTCTATTGTTTGGAATGAGAACTTATTAAAAGAAATCAATTCAGAATTCTGGCAAATGCGTGGATTAGAAATCATGCAAAATTTGGCATGTTTTGAAGGAATTCATTTTGTTTGTGTTGTTCAATATTTCTTTACCTTATTACCCCTTAATATACATTCCTTATATATAGTTTAGCTATAGCAAAGTCAATAGAAGATGATAAAAAGAAATTAATAAATAAATATAAAAACAATAATTGATGTGAAAGAAGCTTCCAAACAAAGAAATTATGTTAAGAAACAATTAAATTCTATTAAGTAAATTTTCAATACAATTCTTTTCCTTTAGCTTGAGGAATTGGTTCTAAACATATTACAGAATTCACTAAATTGAGAAATTCAATGCATGCAGAAGTCTTAATTTCAGCCCTCAGATTCACACATAAAGGTGAAGATATTGCTTTCCGTGTATGAATCTCATGAACCTTCCCAATTATCAAAGGATATTGGGAATACAACCAAACCACGACCACCAGTGTAAACTTATAAGTGTGCAAAACTTATAAATACTGAACTGAATCGGCTGGTAAATAAGTTGAAATAAAATAGAGCAGAAAGAGGAAGAAGAAAAAGAAGATGTCGCACTGGTGAGAAGAGGGCAGTAGAGAGATTCAACAGACCCACACAGGAAACCCATGTCACACCTCTCGGAATATTCTTTTCTTCATTGGGCGAAAAGTAAAACACTATGTCATCACAATTAGATACACGACTATGAGACAGAATAAATATTTTGAGTAGATAAAAAAGATTTCAAGTATCAGACATTCAAATGGCTTAAGTGATAGACACCCCTCCACACTAAAAAGTTATCTTTCGCCTATTTAATGACTATTAACAAGAATTGTTTAAAAATTCTTGGTTCTGATTATTTAGCATCTTTAAAATATTGTGTACGAGCCAAAATATAAAATAGTCAACCATGAAATATAACTCATCAGCATCAAGATGAAAAAAGCTTACCCATCTAAGCGTAACCCGCTCCTCTGCAGGTCTCTTCAATTCCACGGGGCGGCGACCCGTTAGGGTCTCCAGAAGTAAAATTCCAAAGGAATATACATCACTCTTTGGAGTAAGTTGATAGGTCTTCATATATTCAGGGTCAAGATATCCAACTGTCCCTTTCACTTTGGTTGAAATATGAGTCTGGTCAGAATCGACTGGACCAAGTCTTGCAAATCCAAAATCAGCAACCTTGGCCCTCATGCTCTCCGTCAAAAGAATGTTGGATGATTTGACATCTCGATGGATAATTTGCTTTTCTATCATAAGATGAAGAGATCATTAGATTTAAAAACACGAGGCAGAAATATAAAATTGCATTACCAATAAAATGACATCATATTCCACTTTAAGCATTTCACTTTCTCTAGAGTGGTTTCAAGGTATGGTTCATTTTCCTTTCTACAAGGAAGTGACTTTATCGCTGATATTGCAGTTGTGAAAATCGTTATTGGAACTGGAATTAAAGCAACAATTATTCATGGCCTTTTAAAATAAACTCAGCTTGATTGGACTGACTGCTAATCAATAGTTTAACTTCACAACATTGCATCAAAGAAAATTTTTAAAAAACTGACAATGTTGGTTTGTGATATCAGGATAGGTAAAATGTGTCATGATTATCATAGTTATTCAATTTTATTTAATTAGAGTTAATCATACTATTTTTATTAATTCCCGAAAGCTGATTGCTAGAGCCAGCTGTTATAAAGAGGAAGTTGTTAGAAACTTTGCATGGGTATTTTGTCAAGTAGTGGGTAATTGTCTGATACGTTATTAGAATCCTATTAAAGAAGGAAATTTAATGCAACATAAAAAATCACTTAACCAATGAATATCAAATATAAATAATTGTAGTTTTCTCTATTTTGCTCTCTCAATTCTATCATAATATGTTCTTCCTTCCTATTCCTAAAATTCAATTCTCCACTCTGCGTTTCTCTCTAATTCTTCTATTTTGATCAAGCTCTCCTATGTCTCTATTGTATATATCTATCACCTCTTTTCTATCCTTCTTTCCAATGTAATCTAATCTATTTCTCATCACAAAATGACTTTCTGAAACCTTCAAAACCAGAAGAGTTCTTAGAATGAGTAATGTTTGATGAGATGAAGCCTTATATCATAAAAAATGATAGATACAAGCTAAAGTTACAAAGTTAAAGTTACAAAGTTAGTGGCCTTGGAAAGATAAAGCATAGACAATCAGAAGTTGTTGCAAGCTAAAATTAACAATAGTTACATAGTGGTGAAGTTACTAGTACACGATATTACCTGTACAATCAGGTTTAACGATTGTCAGTACTGGATTATTAATTTTATTAAAATAATGTTTGACTATAGAGGTCAAAAATTTATTGTATCCCAGATGATACCAAAGAAAGCTAAACGGCTCCCAATTTTATAAGGGTTAATCACATATATATAGCCCTAGAGATCACAACTCAATTGTAATGAATGAAAAACATGATGAAATATAAAATATGAAATTTAGATACAATTAAGAAAACAAAAAAACAATAAGTAAATGTGAGTAAACATCTAAATGGCAACGAATTTATCATTTAAAAGCTCATGCTATTATATGAAAATTCCACATTGTTTAGTTACTGCAGGAAAAGAGCCCTGACATGCCAACTCTTTAAAGACAACTTTTTGTATCAGTTGGACTCTAAAAGGAATAGACCAGGGATGTGGGATAGTTGGAAGCATTAGTTAATTTGATTGTGAAACAAATGTTGAGAGCTAATTTATAAAACCAACCTTGTAAATCAACAAAACAACCATCCAAATCTTTGAATTTATCACTTTGATTTAATTTCAAATGCTCTTAGTATATGACTCTTCTCCTCATTCTCGCTTAGGTCTATTCCATACCAATTTGCCCCTTCCACAATTGTATACTCAATTGTTTCACTCTTTCGTTTCTTGTTAGTAAAGTTCCAAGCTTCTTCAACCTTTCTTCTTCCCTTCCATCACTATTGAATGTCCCGATATTATTTTCAATCTACATTTTGTGGTTTGGCAGAAAACCAAGTTTTGACCGGTTAAGTGGTTTTTACCCATCAAAATAATTGACCACTAAAAAAATCATTCACTCAAGTTTAGAGTCTCTAAAACCAAAACTAATGTACCTTGTTTATTAGTCAAAACAGCTGAAATGGCATTATTGTGGTGGATTTGCCAATGATAATAAAGCTATTATTTGAATTTCCCAAATCCAAGTTTTGTACAGGGCCGCTTTCACTTTGGCAAAACAAATATGATACAAATGTACCTGAAGATAGAGGCCAGCAATTGAGCAACTAACCCACTAGCCTAGGATATGTAATGTTTTGTAGAGGAGACAGAAGCACGGCTTCGTCACCAAGGATTGAGTGGTCGGATAATAGTGCGCAAGTGCAAGATAGTTATTATTATTATAGTATGCATGAATAACGAAGGGAGAGGGAATCTGTGAATTATTAGTAATTTGGGCACAACATGACAGAGGGCTGTTGTCAGTGGGACTGTGTCCTCGAGGGGTTATTGTCATTGTTTAGGAAGAACATTTTCTTATAGTGCTATAGTTGAACTTATTCACTAGGACGGGAACACTGTTATGTTATATCTAGAACTAGAAGTTGATATTTCTCAAGTTATACATTAAGATTTCAATTTTATTCTTAAGCTGTATCCATTCTCTATCAAAATATCCAAAATTTTGGAATATCAGAAATAGATTACCATATGGACATTTCCCTTACCTGCATAAGTGTGGAGATAAGTTAGTGCATGAGCAACATCAATAGATATTTCAAGCCTTTGATTGAAGTCCAAAATTCTTCCACGAAGGCCTGCATAGGAAAACAATACAAAAGTGTTATGTCAAGATATATCACCAATAAATTTCATTTGCTCAGTAAAACATTAGCTTACCATCCAAGTGTTCTCTAAGAGTACCATTTGGGACAAACTCGGTTATAATAAGGCGCTCATTTCCCTTATCAACATAACCAAGTAACTTCACCAAATTTCGATGATCAATTTTAGCCAGAAGTTCAACTTCACTGCTGAATTCAGTTCGCAAGTTGTCATAGTGTTCCTGCAAAATGTTTTCTCATCAGGTAACTGAAGAGGCTTTACAAAAGTGTAATTGTAAATCTGGCAGAGCTACCGACGAGAACAATAGAGTAAATTAGCGCTCTCTATCAAGGTTTAAGAAGTACATAATCATACATACCTCTACAATTCAACATTCCTAATCCATAATCAGAACTCCAACTCCAATGATGAGAAAATAAACAAAAAGCATACTATTCAAAATAAACATTATAAAAATAAGGTTTGTTATGTCTTGAATGGGAAAAAAATTGAACATGATGGCGGTGCTCAGCTCAGCTGAATTCATTTAACAAAAAGCCATGTGTCAGCACCAATTTTGAGAAAATATACTAAGCTAGCCTTGGTTAATCAAAAGTTGGATCATTTTTAACTGCAGTATGCTTATCAAATTTGGACTGATTAGTTTGGATAATTAGATTAATATTTAGAGATTCATGTAAACCTCCCCCATACAAGACAATTATCATTGGTTGAAAAGATAGAGCAGATTGATTGTTTAAGTTTCTTATGCAAGGGAAACTTGAAGAAATCACACGAAGTTCTTCTATGCAAAGTTTATATGTATTTTTACTCATGTTTACAAGGGATTTTCGTGGAGGGTCATAACATATTGGACAAGCAAATATCTCAAGATACTCTACATGTTTAAGGGCCAAGTTTTTATAACATTTTTTCTTCATTTTTGTAGAATTTTCCATGTAAACTTTATTTATGCTATATTGCCAGTCATACTGATATATATTATTTTGGTTTCTGTCATCACAACTATCAAACATATACTCAAATGATAATTAACAAAACAGAAAGGAAATTTTCCACAAAGAGACTCTAAGAAGCATTCCCATTGCTCTCATATACTAATCTAAAAGTTCAACTGTATGCATGATGACTTAAAAAAATACTTCACGGTATTCGTTCATCCCTACACCCAACATGGGAATGATCCCAAAGTTGAAATAATTAAAAAAATTAACTGTAGAAGCAATATATTCAAGGCCATCAAGGTGTATCCTTTTACCTTCTTTGCTCGCTTTATGGCTACCACTTGCCCATCTTCTAAATCAGCCTTGTAGACAGTTCCAAACCCTCCTTCACCAATCTGGCGAGATCGAGAAAAATTTTGCGTAGCTTTTACAACCTGACTCAGATTGAGATGCACGGATCCCAGTCTACTCAATTTTGGAGAAATTGAGAATCTGGAAGGACTAGGAGGCACACGAAGAGGACTGGGTGGAACTTTTTCAGGACCAGGATTAGCATCAAACGAAGAAACTGAATCAACTGTGACAATGCAAAGGAGTAATTGTCAATTCATTAAATCAAATAAAATAATTATACTAATAATAAGCAAACTGAAATATATTGCAAAACTAATCATTCTTTTCATTTGCCGGTTATACTCAGATATGTTGTTAAAGTTCTATTCCCTAAGCAGGGTAATCAAAATTTAATTGTAAACAAAGCATGTTATGGGCCTATCACATGGTAGAGTTGAAGGAAATCCAAATGAAATGGTTGGTACAAGCAGTGTAAGAGAACTGGACTTGGAAAGATGCCAGTTATCAGGGTAGTTAAAGGGGCGCCTTAGTCACTAGGCGCATAAGTCGATAAGGCTGGTGCCTCCTAGCTTGCTAGGCGGTGTATAATACAAAGGCGTATGCCTTTATGTGTAAGGCGCTAGGCGCAGTTAAATGTATTTTTAGGTTTTTTATATAATTAAGTCACTGACACCTCTTAAAACTTTAAAGCCCCCCAACTAGTTTTAGTTTTCCTATTTAGTAATTAAAAACCTATTAGTTACAAAGTCACAGAACTAAACGTCTGTTTTCTCTTATCATCTTTGTTCTCTCTTCTCTATTTTATTGAAAATCTGCCATAACAATGAATGCACAGGTGAAATGGAAGATGAGTTTATTTTTTATGTTAATGATGGTTCGACTTGGGATGTAGTTGCTGATGCCACTGATGCTGAAGAGAATCCTTATCCAACTAGGAGCCTATCTAAAGATAAAAATGTTCCAATTGTTTTGGAGATAACAAAGGTTGGACCAAAAGGAAAAGCATCACGAACTTAAAAAAGAACGCATAATTTCATTAATGATGATGATGAAGTTGAAGCTGAACAAGATCATGTGGAGGAGGAGAAGGAATACATTGATGACAAATTTGAGAGTGAATTTGATGAAGATGTTGATCTTGATAATTCCGATGATTAATAATTTATGTTTTTAGATTGATAGATTAGAAATTAGTTTTATTAGTAAACTTTGAAGAAATGGTTTCCCTTTAATTATGTTTTAGATTGGTAGGAATTAGCTTTATCATTATGAACTTTGAATTTGCTTTAAGTGAAGTGAAAACTTTTTAATTTATATTATTTTAAGTTCATGCGCCTTCGCCTTGCGCCTAGGCAACAGGACCCCCTGTCGCCTTGGGTGCGCCTAGCACCTTGACTTCTATGCCAGCTATGTAAGGATGCAATGCCAACAGACCAGAGAGATTGAACCAATACAGTAGGTGAGGGAAAGTTCAAACATTAAAGTGAACTTAAAATTCAGTAGATATCGCAATTAAGTAACACAGCACAAGCATTGCAAGGGAAGATATATATCAAATCGAAGAAAAGAAATTAACATAAATAGAGCTGCAAATTACCCAGAAATTAGCAGCCTGAGTAAGGTAAAGAAAAGATACAAGCTCAAAACAGATCATTTCAGTTTCTGTATTCGAAAGAAATTTGTGCACAGAGCTGGTTATATTCTTAATACTAATGCTGAAGTTGGCATGTGGAATTGCTACTTGACAGAAATAAAAAGAATTAAACATCATTGAGATGAGAGTTTGATGGAATTTCTATTTCTGTGGTCATTGACATTGGCCCTGTAGACCAAACTATAGCAACTATCAACTCTTTGATTCAACTCTAAAACTTCAAATACCTAATGGAGGTTACATTACATACCTGAAGTTATTTAAAAATAATTGAATAAATTAGATAGAATGCAGCAAACAATGATACATGTACAAATGGCGATAGACTCACTTGAATTTAGTTGCTCCTTTGAAAGAACAGTATGAGCATTTGCTTTCCTTTTCCTGTAAAAACAAGGGCACAGAAGACCACAACCCATGACAACAATTCCACTAGCAACTACACCAATGTATTTGAAGGTTGAAAAAGTTGAGGATCGTTCTTCTCTTTCAAAGGACTACTTTGATCAGCATCATGGATTTTGGAATGACCCAGGCTTCCTTTAGCTGGATTTTTCTTCCACGAGTAAGGAGCAGATAAACTACCAAAACCAGTAAGAGTCGACTAGGAACACACCCTGAATTGTTTCCATACAGATAGATATCTCAGAAAGATGCAACATTAGCATTGTGGGAGAGGAGAAATTTACAGCATAAATGTTTGTTTACATGGCTCCCATTGACACAAAACACCTTGAATATTCGAGTAGTAGAAATGATTCCCACCACAAATCTTTGGTTCTATGCAAAACTAAAGGCAAAGCAACTATACTCACCAACAAGGACAGAGCTAATGCAGAAAAGCCATTTTGAATGCAACTAGTTGCTCCATCTCCATATTTGAGCATTTATATTCAGTGAGATCATCTCTAATGTTCCACAAGCTGCAATTAAGCTCAACTACTGAACAGAAACCTTAGAAATTCAGCCACTATTAGTCACAACTCACACTGGCTTAACCCTAGCGATCACGTGGAGTTATAGCTGGAATGTCAACACCAATTAAGTGAATTCTTAACTTCACCAGACTGAAAAAGAATCGGATATTGGAAATTCAAACACCAATAAGTACTTCAATTCTGAGTTCCAACTGCACATACAGAAATTGCCAAAATCCTTTAGTACAGAGTTCCAAAAACCAAACCAAGTTTAAATAGATAATTCCGTACTAAATCCAACAGCTTAAGAACTTGACCTAAGCAACCACTGATGGAGAATGATGAAATAAAAATAGATCGAAATCCCTAACCACAACCGCAAAAGTGTTGAACCTGAAAGTCAAATCAAATTCTACTGCACTCACATCCACAAAGAAAGAGAAAATCAAGTTGAAATAATAATAATAATCGCCTGAAAACTACGGCGATTTAACCTTGACTAGAAGAAGTAAATGCAAATTGGATGAATTGTGAGCAAAAACAAATAATAATGAAAGCATACAAAGAGTTCAAAGGAAGATGGAAAAGAATCCGAACCTGAAGGAAGAGGCGGCTACGGTGAAGGAGAGGAAGAAAGGAAAATGGACAAATTGCCGTCTGAAAGAGTAAAATAATTTATAGGTTGGAAAAGAGAGAAACAGCAAACAAAGGGTGGACAATGTTGACCGGTCCCAACTTTTCCTTTTTCTGCTACCTTTGCCAACCCCTTTACATTGGTTGAGTTGTCAACGTAATTCATGTTATTTAAACAGCTGAATTTGAATCGAAATGCGTTTATTTTGAAATTAAAAATATTGAAATTTAAATAAATAATAATTATTTATATCAATATTAATAAAATTACCTTGTAACTTTATAGTAGTGTGAAATTCTATTGTATAATAAATTTGAGAGATGAACTAAAACAATGTCCAACATGTCGATAAGTATAGTGAAAATGATGACATTGACAAATATTGAATTAGAAAAATTAATCTAAACATGAATTATAATATTGTGATAAATCTCAATTATATTGTTAATAGTGTGGAATTCCATTATACAACAATTTTGGTAGATGAACCAAATCAATGTCCAACATGTCGACGGGATAATGAAAATGACGACATGAACGAAGATTAAACTAGAAAAATTAACCTAACCATGAATTATAATATTATAATATTTCTCAATTATATTGTAATGAGTATATTTTTTAATACTTTGTAAATTACTTATTTTGTCTATTTATTTGTTATCGAACAAAGTTATTCGTTATTAACATTAATAACTAATCAAATTTTAATATATTATTAATAATATTCTTAAATCATTTTTAGTACTTACTATTTATTTTATTTATGATTAATATTTTTGTTTTCTTTTCTCATTCTAATAATATGTATTTATAATTACTTTAATAATATTTACAATAATATATAAATTGAAGCTGAACTGAAACTGAACTGAACTGAAACGGAAGTGAATTAGTTGTTGAATAATTGAAAAGAAAAGGGTCTTATTTGGAGTTGTTGGTATACTTATAATGTTCATGACTGTTTTTCCAATTGTTGTCACGCAAAGTTTTATTCGTATATATTTAATTGAATAATAAATCTTGGTAAAAGTTTTTTACTCTTAATACTAATTAATTAAAAAATGTTTGCAATTGGGTTTTAGAACTTTTGGATAACAACATAGAAAATGAAAAGCTTGAAAATTGAATTTTTCAAAATAACAACCCCAAATTGGCTCAGACAAGGATATCTCTATCCCATTACTCTATATTCTCTACTATAAACTCTATTTTTACAATATTTACCCTATTTATATAGTTGTTACAGTGAATTCACTTTAACCTATTACTCTATTTTTGTACTCTGAAAAAAATTTCTTTCAAAAAACAATATCGGTCAAATTCATCAATACCCTCCTTAACTTGGCAACAAAAGTCGGATATCACTCTAAATTTTTAGAAGTTCCAATCGACCCCCTGAACAAAGCAAAATTGCGCTAGTTTACCCCTTCAATACCATGTGTCAACTTTTAGTTGGAGAGAGAAAAATCGAAAAATGACATATTTGAAAAGCCAAACCAACCAGATTCTGATACATGGTGTTGAGAGGGTTATGTGGTTCCTTTTTCTGATACATGGCGTTGAGAGGGTTATGTGGTTCCTTTTTGCTAACTTGAGGGGGTATCTAACATTTCTGTAAATTGGGGTGACATCCGACTTTTGTTACTAAGTTAGGGGGGTTAATGATACATTATTATTATAACATTATGGTCTTCTTATAATTATTTAGCAAACTTTAATATATATTTCATGTCAGTTGATAAATATAAATGAAAAATATAATATAATTAATATTTAATATTTATTTAATAATTTATATATATATATATATATATATATATATATATATATATATATATATATATATATATAT
>CATIWQ010932926.1:0-25032 GCA_949673415.1 Euphorbia schlechtendalii | reverse complement strand
TCGCTGGTCTCGCCCTAGTCTAGCTCTTATACGATGGATATGATTATGAAAATAATAATTCTGGGCCATTTGGAATTATTAACTCTAAGGGAACATGCTTGGGACTGGTATATCATAATCATTTCATTATGCTAAGACTCCACGTAGTATGCAAAACAAACACGGTCCATGTTTAAGTCATTGCACCTATGTCTATAAGTTTCAATTTAACAATTTAAACCACGTTTGTAAAACCATATGCAGAATCCAATTCCCATACTAGAAATCGACTAAGTCATAAAAGTTTCTTGGGTACTTTTTGAATTTAATATCGATGGAGATTTCTAGGTAAGAGAGCCTCCCTTAAAGTGAATGAGAAGCCAAGTCCAATCCTTAGCAAAATAACCATGGGAACTTTGATTCGTTGTACCACGGACAACTATGATTTAAAGATTTCATTCTTTAATTGAGTGAAGTACAGGATGACCCTCAATCAAAACATTTACATGTGTGGTAATACATTACTAATTTATATGATAATCACCTAGACTAAGTTTGAGCAAAACCCTAATCTAGTTATCACGTCATATTCTATAATAGGAATTGAAATCTAAGTCATGCATAGCATACTTTAATCAATTCATAGAAAATAATATTTTAACATATTATAATCAATCATTCATAGCATAAGACAAACTTTGATACCACTACTAGTTAATCAAGACAGCAATTGAACATGCAAACGTTGCAAGATGGAATTTCAAAACTTAAAATTAACCTAAGGATCTCGTAAGCATGCCATGATTGATACAATATAAGTTAAAACGTTCTATAAATGCTTTTAGGTTTATAAAGCTAATAAAACAAATCTAGCATCTATGTTTAGAACATTACCAGTTGATGCGTGCTTTCTCATTCTTTGGTAGCGGTGTTCACTTAGAGCAATTCGGCAGAACTTCTTTAGCACGAGCTTCTAAACTAGGATAGCCTCTATAATTGATCAACATGGATCTTCACTGACCAAAACCTCATTGAGGAAGAACCAGTTAGTAAACAACAGCTGCTAGACCGCTTGAGATCCAAACCAAAAATAAACCGAGAATGCTCATTTTAGAAAGAGCCTTCAAAAGAATTCTTCGTTGTTTGGACAAACTCATGGAGGATCTCACACAACGAACGAAGAAAGAGATGTCGAACTCAGAGAGAAGCTAAGCTGAAGAGTATAGAATAATGAGAGAGGGGTGGCCTATATATAGGGGAAAAGGGGAGTGTTTGACTCCCCCTCAAACACAAAGTGGGATGGGAATATCCCATCCAACTTAATGGGTTAGCTGCGCGGGTTAGTAGGACCCACGGGTGTCTCTCACAAGGAAAGCCCTTGCAGGCTTGCCTTGTGCCGCAAGCCCATGCTTACGAGCTGCTTGCACAGCGCCCTAGCGAGCTTGCAGCCTGCTAGCGCATGGGCTTACCCCGCGCGCTAGCGACTCGTGAGCTTTTCAGCTCACATGGCAGCCACGCAGGCCCCACTCTGAAGAACCTATGTTCATTTAGGATTCACTCGCAACGGGATTATTCCCTTGCTCCGCTCTATGCAATTTTTCCCTATTTTTTCTTTATTCCCTTTAATTATTAAATCGGTCTAACCAATTAATAATTCTTCTAACGAATTCGACAACTAGATATTCTCGGTATAGACCCAGTCTATAGGTTCTTTACTTAGTTCGATAAAAACCCAAAGTGTGTGACCTTAAAGTATCCCAAAGTATCAAGCCGCTAGAGGTTAACATAGACTTAGCCTCCCATCCGGGAACCTTTAGGCTCAATGTTCCACACCAATATGGAACCTGATAGCTCTAGACGATCAAATGGGCTTTCTAACAAAGGCGTATTATCCCCCGATACTTAGAACTTCACGTGCTTGTGACTTTATCTAGTTTTGCAGTAGTAACCAATATAATACACTCCTTCCATTAGGTTAAGTACCATCCAGTTTATTGAGCTCGGATTAAGTGGCGGCTCATGTAATAGCCGTAACTATCCTGATTAGAATTCTTTACAAAGAACACCACTCGACCATTTTGTATCAAGATTGACTAGAAACTCATTCTATCAATATACTCTGATAAGAGGTTTATGAGTGTGTCACTTCAACAAGGGGCCCTAAGGTACATCTCCCACTATATCATTATATTATGAGCGATGGATCCCATCTTGACTACTCTACTTACCAACATGCGATCATCACTATACCTGTAGTCACTCGTGTCATCCTGATCGACAAGGTATGAATAATTATAACCCAAAGTATAGTAACTCCTACAGGTAACCGGTATCTTAGGTCTGAGGATACTAGTACTGCTATTGCAATAAGACATGACACCAACACATGGATATAGTTATTTTCGAGTGTCTGTCTTATAGGGTTTTCAATGTATTACCCGAATACATTCATGTGTTAACTCAAGGTACCACCTTCATCTCGTGAGATCGGATGCTTGGATCTAATCCAAGGAGTAAGCCTACACATGCTAGTTTGTCTATTCCATTGATGTCTAGTCTCAATGAAACTATGACTAGGGATATTTAGACTATTCATAGTAACACATATGTGCAGTTCTCACACCACATAGCTCTAACTATGTCCTCGCTTTTTTACACCATGAAGTAGTCACAGACTTTATCTCATCAATGCGCATATACATATTTAATACTATACATATATAATACAAGCGAGATACATAAATTAAAAGCACTGATAAGCAACAAAGATACCTTAATTATTATTAATAATAATTCAAAACCATTTGTATAATATATCTAATAAAGATATATTAGGGCATACTTCATGTCTAACACTATGGACCTAAGACTTACTTGCAAAAGAAGATTGTTAGAATCTTCAAACCAAGTTTCCCTTGGGTTCGGGGCATTGTATACTAAATCAAGCTAAGTATAAATATCACAATATCCATTCTTGTGCTTACACACAACAGTTGTGTGATTTTTCATTCCATAGAAATTGCATTATAGATTTACTACTTATTTCTATTGAGCTTTGGGAGATGGACAAAGATTAAATAGCTCCTGAACTTGCTGCTTCTGAGGTTTCCTCCTTCCTCTAATTGATAAATTCTTCTAATTTATCTTTGGATTTCCTTCTCCCTTTTGAAGGATTCTGGTGCCATAGTTAAATCTTTGAGGAATCCTTTGTTTTGAAGTTGAGGCTTGTCCTTGGTATGACTTCTTCTACTGATTTTGAGAGATATTCACCTAGTGAACCTGCTCCTTCTTCTTCTAAGGATTGACTTTGTTAGGCAGAGTGATCTTTCCAGACCGATGTTCCTCAAGCATCATTACTCTCTTGCAGAATTCTGCTACATTTACTCCTTTTAAAACTAGCTCCTTTTTATTCTTCTCAACTTCAGCTTCTAGTTCCCCCTGTCTTTTGAAGATGGCTTTAGAGGTATTGTCTCTGGATCTATCATGAATGCATAAGTCCTCGAAGTCTTCTTCAAGAAGTTTCATGTGCTTCTTTTTTTCTTTGCCATTCTATAGATTTGCACAAGTACCGGTATAATTTCATTAGGAATTTTAAAAATAGAATTTACTTCATCATTTTGGTAGGATTTGTCTTTTATGGGCTGATTTGATAATGAAATCCTCTATGTGCTACTATTTTATGATTCAATTATTAGAGCCATGCCATCTGCTACCATGAAACATATCTGTGCAGTTTCTTCTTTGTTTGCATATGACTCAGAGGAGCTCTCATTTTCACTATCACTTCAGGTTGCTACCATAGCTTTTCTTCCCTTTCCTTGCTCAATTTTGGACAATTTAATTTGATTTTTTCTTCTTGGTAACATTCAAAACAGGTGATGTTCTTTGAATTCTCTTCTCTGGACTTTTATTCTAAGGATCTGAACTTGGTTTTTGCAAAGTCCTTCTTCTGATGCTCAGATTTATGGGGAAAGCTTCCCTTCTTCTGTAGCCTTTGAGGAATTCTCGAATTTTATCATCATGATCTTCTTGAATTTTCTTACCAGTATTGCCATTTCCTCATCATCTTCAGAGGATTTATCACCTATAGCTTCGGCCTTAAGAATGATGGCTTTCTTTCCTTCAGCCTTAGCTTCTGGAAGTTCTGCATAGATATTTCATGAGTTATCAAGGACCCAATTAACTCATCAAACCTGTAGGTGTTGAGATCTTGAGCTTCTTGTATTGCAGTCTTCTTTGCCTACCATTTCTCTGTTAGGCTTTTGAGAATCTTCTTTACTTGTTCTTCATTTGAGAACATTTTTCCTAATCTTTTGAGCTCATTTATGATATTGGTGAATCTGGATTTCATGTTGGATATAGATTCGTTCTCTTCCATTTCAAATAGTTTATACTGGCAAAGATTCTAATTGATCTTGGATTCTTTGAGTTTTTCAGTTCCTTCATAGGTAACTTCCAGCTTCTTCCAGATCTCCCTTGCATTTTCACAACCTGAAATTTTGTTGTATTCTGCTGCATCTAAAGCACTATGAACAAAGTTAATAGCAATCGTGCTACTTTGAAGTTTCTTCATATCAACATCATTATATGCACTTTCAGGTTTTGGGTCTGTGACTTCATCCTCTGTAATCGTAGGGATGTATGGGCCATTTTCTATCGTAAGCCATGCATACATATCATATGATTGAATGAAGTTCTTAATTCTATTCTTCCAAAATGTATAATTCTATCGAAAGAATGGAGGAGGTCTAAACACAGATAGCCCTTCAAGAAGGATCTGTGTGGTCTGGTTTGCAGGTAGATGCTTTAAGCTATTTTCACCCATATATTTATATCTTTTAGTTTGAGTTAAACTCAGATACCAATTATTTGACCTAGTAGGGTGTAAAATAAATCAAAGGGGGATGAATGAATCTTTTTCGAGTTCAAATCACACTTCAAAAGTTAAGCGGAACTTGCTTCCAAAGTATCTTCTGAGTGATCAATGTTCACTTAGAATCCCCTTTTCTTTAGCCATTTGCAAGACAATATTAGTTTTAAGTAACCTAATCGATAGATGCAATGACAATAGATAAAGCAAAATTAAAGATATGCAAACACAAGTTTTATCCTGGTTGACTCTTTGCCTAATCTAGTCCGTGGAGTCTCTGTCCAAGATTTAATCCACTATACATTCTTCTTCTGATGAAGAAACAAATAATACAATGTTAGTTGAAGTACCATCCAACAACATTAGCACAATTTGAGCTATACCAATACAGAAGTACCCTCCTTGTTGTATCTAAGGCTCTGAGATTTCTACTTACAAAGCACCGCCATCTTAAGTTTTCTAAACTCCCTCACACTAACTAAACCCCAGGCTAGTGATTTACAATTTGTGTTTTAGGAAAGAGAAGAATGAGTTTCTAAACTTCGTTTCAGTGAAAACTCAGTTACAAATAATTAGAGAGTAGTGTATTTGGTTTTGTGATTCAGAAGAAGAAGATTGCAGTTCGAAAGCTCGATTGCACTGTTCAAAATTATAATTTCTTCTATAACCTTCTTCAAAGGTGGAAATCATCCTTTTATATAGGGAGAGAATGTTTTCGTTGATCTTAGACTGTTGCAGGAATTCTTCCATTATCTCATTTATTATGAAACCGTTTAGAGATAAGCAAGTCTCAATAGAATTCGCGCGACATCTGCCAGGAGAATTTTTGGTCCCCACACTTGTACGATTGTCTACTATGGGAATAACAAGAATGTTTTTTATCCTTAGTCACCAATAAATTTTGTCTTTTATCATACAAAGGTACTTTTGGCATGCAGTGGTATTTAATGCGATGTCAGCTCCCATGTCATTTAAAGTATCCTCTACTTAGCTTCTGGAGAGTTTATCTTCTATTGAGTAGCCATTCCTCTGAAACTTGTTGGTTGATACTCTTCTGAGGTCTTGAGCCTGGTTCCCTCTGAGACTTCTTGAGCTTCTAAACTTAGAACCATCAAAACATAAATTCTTAACTTAGAATCCAATAGATTCCTTAGAATATTTTGTAAGTTTCATTTTTATCTTTAAAACAAGATCTAACTCGATATACTTTCGACAAAAGAAAATTGAAAACTAAAATTGGTATAATTCTTATTATACGAGTTAGCATTTTGGTTTAATATTCATTAAACTAGATTTCTTCATACATGATTTTTTTTAGATATTATAATGCGTATTATATGAGTTTGCAATTTGGTATGGTGTTCATCATACAAGATTTTTTTTGTATAAAGAAATCTGGTATAATGAACATTATATCAAAATGCAAACTCATATAATATGAATTATACCTATTTTTGTTGAAAGTATATTGAGTTAGATCTTGTTTTAAAGATAAAAATGAAATGAACAAAATATTGTAAAGAATCATTTCGAAAAAATTAACGATTTGAGAGATATGATCGTTTTAAGTTAAAAAAATTTAAACTAATTAAAAAAGAGAAAGTTGTTATTAGTACGAATGTAATTCACATATAAGTTCAAATAAAAAAATACAATAAACCAAAATTACTAATATATGTTATTGAAGATAAAATTATAATTAAATCTAATTAGTTTGTGTTAGTTATGATTCCTCAAAAGAAAAACATAAAGTGGGTACTTAGTTATGATCCAACTTTAAGTCTCATATCATTCAAACAAACAAGGTGAAAAGGCTTTGGGTTGGATATTCAATTACATCGTCCTACCCATATTAAATTTATTAGGGTAATTAACTCGTGAGCATAAAAAAATTAAATTTATTGCTTTCACAACGAGGAAATATTAGTAATTTTATTTTATTATATTTTTTTCTTTTACTTTTTTAATGTTGACTTTGTCTACCTCTTGTAATTACCTTCTTTCTTTTATTTAGTTTGAATTCGCAACTTCAAATGTCCATATCTCATAAACGTTGATTTTACAAATCGACTCTTTGATATGTTTTGTCATCTTAATTTTATCTTTAAAATGATATGCACTTCAAATTTTTTGAAAAGAAAAATAATGTATCGCAATCTTATACAATGGTATAATATCTGTTTTATTGCCTTTTTCATGAAGGCATGGTATAATGTATTTTAAAAAGACTACATAAAACACATTATACCACTCTTATGTAATATATAACGTCTTCATGAAAAGGTAGTAAAAAACTGGTATTATACCACTATTATACTATGTATAAGACTGTGATAAATTATTTTTTTTAACTGGAAAGTGAGTTCTGTTGTAGATATAAAGTGGGGATATACTACATAAATACATTATAACACTATTATACCATGTATAATAGCTTTCATACCAGGTTTTAGGTCTTCAAGCCATGATTTTTATGGGAAAATCAGTATTGTTATGAACATAAAGGAGAAAAAAAGATTATACAACTATTAAACCTTGTAAAATGCCTTCATAAAAATTCAGTAAAAAATGGCATTATACCACAATTCTACCTTGTATAAGATTACGAAACATTATTTTTTTCGAAAAAATCAATGTGTATGTTATTTTAAAGATAATATTAAGACAAACAAAATATTTCAAAGCGTTGATTCAGAAAAATCAACGGTTTGTGAGATATGGACGTTTGAAGTTGCGAAATTCAAATTATATGAGAGAGAATGTAGTTACGAGGGTTGACAAAGTCAACATAAAAATGGTAAAAGGAACAATATTTCCTCTTTCCACGTAAAATAAAACAAAAATCATTCCTTTTGAATTTTGTAAAATTAAAAATTTGTGGAGCATAAATTTATAAGAAAATAAGGTAAAAAAAATGAAACCCAATTTTTTATCATTAGTTTTTGGGTAGTTAAACCATATGCCTAAAAAAATTAGATTTTATTGTTTTACAACAAGGAAGAAGTATTATTAATTTTGTCATTTCATTAGATTATATTTTACTTTTACCATTTTCTTATGTTGACTTTGACTACCACTTGTAACTACCTTCTCTACTATTTAATTTGAATTTCACAATTTCATATGTCCATATCTCACAATTCGTTGATTTTTTCGAATCGGTGCTTTAAAATATTTTGTTCATCTTAATTTTATCTTTAAAATGGCATGTACTTCAAATTTTTCGAAAAAAAATTATAATATATTGCAATATTATACATCGTATAACAGTGATATAATATTTATTTTTTATTTCCTTTTTCATGAAGGTATTATAAATGGTATAAGAGTGATATAATGTATTTTAAAAAAGACTATATAAAATACATCATACCACTCTTACATTATGTATAACTTTTTCATAAAAAAATAATAAAAAAACAATTATTATACCACAGTTATACTATGTATAAGACTGAGATAAATTATTATTTTTACAGGATAATGAGTTTTTTTTGTAAACATAAAGGGGGATATACCACATGTATAAGAGCTTTTATACCAGGTTTAAGATCTTCATGTCATGATTTTTATGGGAAAATTAGTACTGTTATAAACATAAAGGAGAAAAAAATTATACAAATACATTATACAACTCTTATACCATGTATAACGTCATCATGAAAATTCAGTAAAAAATGGCATTATACCACAATTATACTACAAATAAGATTGCAAAACATTATTTTTTAAAAAAAAATCAAAGTTTATGTCATTTTAAAAATAAAATTAAGACGACAAAATATTCAAAGCGTCCATTCAAAAAAATCAACGGTGTATGAGATATGGACGTTTGAAATTGTGAATTTCAAATTAAATAAGAGAGAGAATATAATTATAAGGGTTAACAAAGTCAACATTAAAAAAAGTAAAAGGAAAAATATTTCTTATTTTCATGTAAAAGTTAGAAAAAGATTATTCTTTTCAAATTTTGTAAAATTAAATATTTGTATAACTTAAATTTTATAAGAAAATATGGCATGAAAAACCTGGTTTTTCCCTATAAAATTATCTATTCATTAAGAGGCAAGTATCACAATTTTTTATCATGTCAAATAAAATATATGTCCAATTTAACACTTTATAAATAAAAGTTTTCGATAATGTAATTAAACCGTAACTTAAAAACAACAATAACACATGCTCAATGCTCGAACTTAATTTGGACTAGTTTTTAGGATCTTTGGTTCCATCATTCTGGATTACTATTTACAAGTGACACTTGCATAATCGGTTGGTTCATAAGGCGCAAACAAATCTGTGAAGAAGCCCTTTTTCCTCTTAGGATCATACCTCATATCCTTACAAAGTTAGTCACTATACCATATATTTTTGCTAATACAAGCTCTTTTATGATATCGTCCAGAATTTCGTTTAATGTGATCCACCCATAATTTGGCCTCCTTTTCCATATCCCTTGTACAAGGCAATTCAAACTTCCCATCAAGAAAATTTGCTACCCATAAGCTTTTCAATTCTGAGTTTCCCAAATTGGAAAAGACCTCGTTTTGTCCGATAATCGCAAGTTGAGGTATTCGTGGGTGAAGAACTTGTCTGTAAATAAAATATATAGCAACCACGAGTTCCTTAAAAGTCATAATAAGATATATTTACCATATTTCAAAACTCAGTATGTTTCAAAATAAACTTTATATAGTAAATTATCAAAAGAACCTATAAAGGGGAAGTGGAGAAGTTGCCATTGTCCAGTCTTGGAAATTCGAAAATGAAAAAATATTTTTTAATTTTTTCGTCACCCTTAAATCCTGTGGCAAATATCACAATATCTGTTTCCAAATGCTGGTTATTAACAATGAGACCATCTTTATAAAACCCGAAACATTGCGAATTCATAATAACAATGCTTCCCTCTTCAACTTTGTCATAAAAATGTTCCGGAAGTAATGCTATGTAACATGAAGCCAATGTTTTGGTTATGTTGTATTTTGGTAGCATTCCATATTTCTTTAATGGAAACTTCCACCTAAGGTACCATTCCATGAATTTTGAGCTTCCCCATCTCTGTGTACAAATTCATAATTTCATTTCATTTCATATCATAAATTGAAAGTTGAGAAGCTTTAGGATTAGTAAAGTTATTAATAAGTAGAAAATAACACAACAAATACATACTTAACTTGGGCTTAAATTGCATAAGAAAAAGTTAGTTTTTGTTAAGATTGTAATTGTTTTAGGTCTCTGCCGAGAATAAGAAGATCTTTATTGTTGCTGGATTGAAGAGCTTGAAGATGGTGTGGATCTCTATGGATAGAAACATTTGAGCGGACAATGTGACGTCTACGAGGAGAGGAGAGAGAGATGCAAGTGGAAAGTTGCTTTTGTATTTACAAAATTGTCATTATTCTAGAAGCTTTATGCAAGTTGCACCTGTTTAATATTTTTTTAAGAAAAGTATCTAAATATTTTAGGTTATTTCAGTACTTTTGCTAAAGTCTCTTCCTTTAAAGCAATGTTATCAATACTGTACCGGATACGATATTGGTGAAGCTAATGGTACGTGGTATGACCGGTAATACCGGATTAATGAATTTTTTTTAAAATGATGTAGTATTTAAACAATAAATATCCTTAACAAATTTTTAAATTTTAATTCTAACAAATCTTTATCAATTCTAGGATTTTACTTTTTTTATTTTGATTTTGAAAGGAAACGTAGTGATAAAAGCAAAGAACTTGAACGTGAAGCTTTTAAATTAAAGTTTGAAATTTTTTTAAATACCGGTTTAACCGGTTTAGTGGTTTAACTGGTATTTTACCGGTATGAACTGGTAGGATGCGGTTTTCTTCAAAACCAGTAAAGTATTTCAAATCGACCGTATACCTGGCCGGTACCCAGTTTTACAGGTTGAACCGGCCGTTACGGTACGGTTTCAATAACATTGCTTTAAAGTTAGGGGAATATATAAGTTCTTTCTTCTTCTTTAAGGAGCAATTATCTTTAATCCAACAATTAACTCCAACTACTAAGCTTTCTCTTTAATGCAAATTCTGATTTTTTTAATAATGAAGTGTGAGTAGTCCATTAGCAAGTGAGACTTGCTCTGACAGGAAATATAAGGAGATCTTTTGAATGCATTGTAATGTATACTTGCTTATATTGCTTTAACGATTGTGTGAATGCATGTTTATTTCCTATCTTGAGTCAAAGATCTAGCTCTTACTTAGTAGTGTTAGTAAGCACTGAGAGGAGATCTAGCACTATGGAAAACCTTCACACACATATTATGCATGAGATCAAGAGATGAATGTTTGTATGCTAAGGTTTTATGTTTATAAATTCTTAACTGAAATTGATGCAATGTTGTTTAGCTTATCAAGCAATGAGGGGGAAAGTAGGTTAAACTCTATTAGATACTAAGTTAAACCGAGAGGTAGTTTAAGGACTTTAGGTTAAGAGACCTTGGATCTAATTATCTTGGTAAGTTGTATGCATGTTTACGGTGGAATATTGCCCAAGATTGTTTATGTGTAGGTTGAGCTTGTGCTTTCTTATCATTATCAAACATTAATCTTTACATCATTGCATGCTTTAATATGTTTTAGTTAAAAATCACTTTTCACCATCTAGAGAAACCGATACTCTTAGACCATTTGTCATGAAAAATTTTTACTTGACTTAATTACTCTATGTAAAATGCGACACTTGTGATTGCCAATCAACAAAAGATCACAATATACTTGCTAGGTAGAACCATTTGGGCGCAACAGTTATGGTATAGATAAGGAAGTTACCAAGGGTGAAAGGAAAGTGGTCAAACAAGTATAGAAAAGTGATTCACCAGGCTTGTGAACCATTAGTTCCGAAAGCCGACATAAGTACATCAAGTTGAGCCACATTCCAAAGACTAAACCACACCCAAAAAACCAACTTTTATTCCTTTGAACCATGTGCATGGCCACTTCTTTCCTGCAATAAATTTATATCAAATATTTTATTGAACCGATCCAAAAACATATTGCATTTATTATCAGCACAATCAGTTCTCGAGGGTGTGCATCATGGGTGATCGCTATGGGCCTATAGTGGAAAGAGCCCAATTAATTCTTTTTACCTGAGATAAAAATAAAATATTAATAATTGAGATACCTCTATAAATATTGAGCTAAAGAATGTAGGTATAATTCCTAACTTCTTCGATTGTAAAACTTTTATACTATAATTTTTAAAATTGAAGGCCCTTTTATAAATTTTTCCCTGGACTAAAAAAATTTCAGGAACAGGTTTATGCACAACATATTTATGTCTACGACATAAATAATGTTTCATTGAATTTTATGATGATCTGATACATCTGAAACTTTATGAACTGACACTCTTTTTTATTGCTATCTTGAACTTTTACTTATTCCTTTTAGTTTACTTACTTGATTGTCGCTTGCTCTAACTTAAAGGTCACTGTTTTGAATTTTCACTTTCCAACAAAAAACTTATATGTGATGTTAATGAGGTAATTGTACACTTTTATCAAATTGAGAAACTACAAGTAACAATTGAAAGTTGAGGGTAACTTGAGGGGAGCATGACTTAATAAACAGAAAAACGTGAAAGTTGAGGCGGTGTCAGAGGTTTAATATGATTATGGATTTTGTAATATAATGACTTACCATTTATAGTGGCACATAGAGCAGCAATATCAACTGCAGATTTATGTGAACCAATGACTGCAACCCTTTTACCTTGTACAAACTTTGAAACGCCCTGATTTTTTGAAGCTGAAAATTCCATTGAATGCGTAACCTTACCTTTGAACACTTCTGGCCCCTCGTTTTCGCCAAACTCCGGATCGGGTATCCGCTAAATTGTCCAATGCAAAGTATCACAAATTCGGCTTCATAATCCTGCATGTCCAAACCAGTTCTAACTTTTTGATTATGTTTTATTTTCTTTAATCTAAGTGAGAATATAAACATACAGTAAAATAGGCTTAATTTCATCCATAATACATTACCTGTATCTGTTTTCTCAATTTGGTACATCAGTATCATATATGAAATTATAAGTAGACCTGTTCGCGGACCGGGGTACCCGCCCAGCCCGGCCCGAGCCCGACGAATAATTTTATTTTTTTATTATATTTATACATTAAATTAATAATTATTTTAAGTTCCTATATTTTATCCTATTAAATTTGTATACTTGATTATAATAAATGTTACTAAATATTAAACATTTTATGTAAACAATGCAATTATATTAAAAATTTAAACATATTTTGATCTACTTTATATTTTTTTAACTTAGTTTAATAAAAAAATTTATAACAAAAAAAATATTCATGGGCTTGAGAATGACCTTGTAAACCCGGCCCGAACTCGGCTCGAGTCCGAAGTTCTAAAGTATGGGCTTGGGTTAGCCTTTTTTTGTAAAAAAATCGGCCAAGCCCAACCCGGCCCACCCAACTAACAGGTATACTTATAAGTGATATCTTACTATTTGCACATGAGCTGTTATTATATGTTATCTTTTTTAATTTTTCGAATGATGAGTCTGGAAATTCGGCATCGTTTTATTAAATTAAAAAAGAAAAATAAACAGCGGAGAATGCAAAATAAGAAAGGTAGAATATATGTTTATATGATAATAAAAATAGATAATTATAAAAATTATATTATAAGTTACCTTTACAACATTTAACAGTATTGACTTTTCTAGCTTATGATAATTACATTAGTTTTTCAACGGTTCCAAAATCAATTTGATGGAAAATGAAAATAAATTATGAATATGCTTATGGAAATTTCAGCTATAGTTTTCTTTTCATTATGTATAATTTAAATTAAATTGTTATCTATATATTTATTTCTTTGAATTTAAAACCTGAAATATAAAACATTGATGACATGTAAATAATCTTATCCATCAGTTAATTAAGATATATATATATATCTCCAAAACTGTTCTTACAAATTATGGGATCTTGGGAAAAAATTTAAATAGTTTTATCGCCAATTAAAACTTGATTTCTTTGGTTATTGATCTGTAAAATAATTATCTAATTTTTGGCAACATCATAAAATTGAAAAGTATCTTTTATAAAGTGAACAAAAAAAATTTAACTAAAATCCAAATGTATTGTAATTTTTAATATACATGCTTTGTACGTGAGAAAAACAATTTGATAGTGAAATACATCAATCCACATATATGATTCGAAATTTTGAAATAAAGAGTAAACATGATTTGCAAGTAATAAATTCGATAAATGAGGAGTGAATTTTTAAGTTAATAAAAAAAGAAAAAATATGGTTTATTCTTTATTTTTTTTAAAAGTCAAATGATCATCTGAACTATAAAAAAAAACCACGTTATCCCCTCAACTTGAGAAAAACGTAACAATATTCTTCCTAAATGTCACATATCATCTTTTGGTTGTTTTGACTTTTCAAATATGTCATTTTTTCTGTCCATCAGAAGTTGACACGTAGTAATTAAGGGCAAATTAGTGCAATTTTAATAGTTAAAGGGGGGCAAACTAGTGGATTTTTGTAAGTTCGGAGGGGTGGGGGGTAATTGGGTACATTTTAAAGTTCAGTGGTTTATTTAATTTTTGAGATCAAGTTCAGGGTAACCAACTATGCATTAAACCTTTTTTTAATTGAAACCTGATGTGTTGTATATGTTAGTATTTTAGTGTAATTGGATTAACTAATTGACCAATGCAATCATGACATATCATTGAACAAGTGGGAAAGTGCAGAATGCATGCTTATTAGGATTCTATCACGATTCGGGGGTTTGGGGGCAACGCCCCCTGTAGCAGGGTCCAAGGGGTAGCGCCCCAGGCTGGGCTGGAAAATTTTTATAGTTATTACCCTCGAAAAGTCATTTTTTTACCAAACACCTGCATTTTCCCCTAAAAATCATGTATTTTTTAAACTTGTATAATTCTGAAAAATTCAAGTCTTTTGAACATGTCATTTGGACAAATATAAGTACCTAAAATTTGTCATACATCTGGTTGGTTCAAAAAATCATATTATTTTCGCATTCAAAGCTCTTGTTTAAAAATTTTGATTTTATCCGATTGAAAATTTGGTAGAACCGCCAAAATAGTTTCAATCTGATAATGTTATCATGACTTCTGATTCATCCAAGTAATCTTATATTACCAACAGTATATATACCTCAAGGGTGAAGTTTTTGGTATGTTGAGCCTTGATGTGCCATTTACCATTTGAGCCAAAAGGTTTGCCAGCTCCACTCCATAGGTCCCACGATTCAATTTGTTCATAAGATTCACCCACATAGTATATACTAATCACCCTTGAATTCAATCTAATGCAAGGAAACAGTGAAAAGTGTGATGCATAGGAATGAAGGTAATCCTTGAGTTGATAGTGAGTTGGATGCAAATCTTTTACGGACGAAGGCCATACAAAATCCGAGATTTGGTAAACGTTTTTGGTATTTTGCAGCCGAGTTGACTCAATTGTATGATTCCAAATTCCTCCAATTCTTTCATCTGCTTCAAATACTATTGGATTGAATCCCTTTTGAAGGCAGAATTTGCAGGCTGCAAGGCCGCTTACTCCTGCTCCAATTATGGCTACTCGCTTTTCCATCTCAACCGATCCTAATATACAGTAAAAATTAAGTTAGTTCACATGAATAATTATATTCTAGTAATATAAATGTTTACGTCATATAAAATAATTCAAACATGCTCAATGACTTTCAGACTTACTCTCCTTAAAGAGTTTTAAGAGGGTTAAAGGATTTTGATGAGGGGTTGGATTGGTTTTGTGTTAATAAAATAATATTTCTTTGCCTTCTTTCTAGTGATATTTATAGATTTCAACATTCAAATTTTAAATCAGTTAATTTAAAGCTAAAGTTAAAAGAAATTGCAATTGGAAATTTTTTCTAGAAAGAAATAGTTATTAGGAAACAAAATATTTTTAATATTAAATCATGTCACAAAAAAAGTAATCTAATGATTATGAACTGAAAGTTTGCAAGTTGGTTAAGAAATACAATACACCTCAATGAAAATCTGAAAATTGTTTGAAAGTGAATATACTTTATTAAAGAAGAAGATATTATTTGAAAAAATCATAATAAAATGAATACTACTTTAAAATTACTCATTTTTATATGTAAAAGTTTTTCAAAAATATTATAAAATTATGATAATGTTGAATTGATTAAAAAAATTCTATGTAACATTATTATTTTTAACAAAAAAATAATTTATAATTTTTTGATAACTTCTTAAAACCATAGACTCTATTTTGGAAAAATATTTTTGCACACTCTATTTTGAAAAACAATGAAACCGCATATCATGTAAGTTTTACCCAAAAAATTATCCTTAGAATCATCAATTTTTGGATGTTGTTGATGAAACATTATTTTGGAGTTTGGCTCACGGAATTATTGTTTTACAGGAAGTGAAAAAGTAATGAAATAATTTTATTTATGATAGATTATTGTCTTACACCTCCCATGAAATAGTTATCCCATGTGAAACAAAAAAATTTGAATTCATTTCTCATGGAATGGATGAATGGTTATTTCATGAGTGACTATTTATTTCAACTTTTTTGAAAGGTGCTAGGAGATAAAGTCTTTGAGGCCTAGATGAGGACTCGGTGGAGCCTATGGAATTAGTAATTTTTCGTTTTCTAAAAAATATTAAAATTATAAATTTAATGAAAAAGTATCAAAGAAAATAATCATAACAAACATTTAAAATAAAATGAAAATTAAAAAATATAAATGTTATATAACTATTTTACGATAAAAAGTTTATTATCCATAAGTGTATATCTTAATGTGAAATTATCACATATTTCTTATTTTTGTGATGCAGATTGTAATATTGTTTATTAGTCTGATATTCGAAAAAATATTTGATATACAATAATTTTATCACATGAACTAATATCTTAAGATTACAAAATTAGATATAATTATTGTAAATATCGGTATCTTGAAAAATTTTATAGGGAACAACTAAATAAAAAATATTGAATTAAACAATACCTAATTCGTATTGATCAATTATTAAATATCAATCGATAACTATTAAAACAGCACCTAAAGCAAAGATTTTTTAAGATTTATTTCATAATTTGTATGGCATAATTTGGAATGAAAGAGTTTATTCCACGTCTCATGTAATTATTCCACAAAATAAATACGTGAATGTTTGGTATCTGCAACTGGAATAGCCTGCTTTTTCTTTATAGCCAGTTGACTTTCTTAAATTTATGGGTGGGCATACTGTTGGAAATACCCGATCCGCCAATGAGCGGGTCAATCGGGTAAAAGTATCCGATTCAATTTAATATTTAGATTAAATTGAAAAGTTATAAAACTTTAAAGATTTAATTGTAAATAATCAAAAGTTTAAAGCGATTAATCCAATTTTTTTATATATAAATACACGGGTCGTATATATTGGCAAAGTGTGTCAATGAGCGTCAATCATTGTATATTGGCAGTAGTGAGCAATTGAATTCATTAATTATACATTTTACTTTCTAATCAATTCTCCCTCCCAGGTTTTTTGTTTCACGATGAAATATTGCAAATCGATAGTTATCGATCTTAGTCGCTGCAGAAGTTGTGGATATACATCCATACTCCGACAAACCGTGAGATGGATCTAATTCAGCATTCAAGCGGCGTTCTTCGATCTTGGGCAAATGGAAAATGTTAGAATCCGAATTCGTTTTTATTTACGTATTCCATCGATGGTATCAAAGCGAGTTGTTTTTGCGATGATTTTGATATATATGTTCTGTTTCTACATATTCTGGAATTTTGGAAAATTTGTTTCTGAAATTCGATTTCGTGTTCTTCGTGAATTATACGGAAATTGTGTGAAAATGGAGAAAATTTGTGTTTTTGGAGCGTTTTTAACGAAATCTACATGTTTTCTGTAATTTTAGCAATTACAAGTGTTCAGAATCATGTTGAATTCGTTTCTGGCCGGCAATTTCGTGTTTTCGTTGAAAAAAGTTTCGATTTCCACGTTTTTTGTAAATGTAAAATATCCGTTCATTTTTTTTTGTAAAAAGGGTTGCGCCAACGAACTCGGAACACGAAAATGATGTAAACGGTTAAAGTCTGATGGCCGGAAACCGCCGGAAAGGCGGCACATGGTGTACACGTGCCTCATGGCGGCGGTTTACGCCATCCACGCACCTATAACGGTACGGTTACAGCCCCATGAGTTACATGCGCTAGTACAGTTCCATTACACCATTGGGACACGTGGCGGGATCTTAGCCCGCCACGTGTCGAGTGGTTATGCCACATGGCGTGACATGTGGCACATCACGTGGTAGTCGGTCAATCATGACAAGTTGACCGACCAATAGTATGTAGCCATGTGGTAGTCAATGTGTTGACTGCCACGTGGCACTCATTTAAAGGTCAAAATGTTTTATCATGATTTCTCTTTCTAAACGATGTCGTTCCGCTCCGAAATTTTTCTAACCCTCCATTTCCATATTTTTTGGATTTAATGGTTATTTTTTCTGAATTTTTTGAGGTTCAGAAAATATTAATTTTCATTTATTTTATGTTAATAAATGTTTAAAAATTATGGAAAATTAGTTTCTGAATTTTTAAAGTATTTTTTATTGGTTAGAAAACAATTTTGAACCTACTACTGGAAATTAATTGAAAATTTTTCATCTGTTGATTAATTTTGATAATTATTTTCTTTATATATTTGTATTAATTACATAAATGAAAATATATCATTAAAATCCAAATTAATTATTATATAATAGTTGAATTTAATTATACATGTGAGGTATAAAGTAATTGAATATATTTGAGTAATATGTTTATATTTTTAATTATTTGGGTGATGATAATTTGAATTATATATGTGTTATATAAGTTTAGTTAAGTATTTTTAGTATTATACTTAATTGATCAACCATTTATATGATGAATAAATTATTTTATATTTGCGATAATATAAAATCTGATAAAATATGTTCTTGTTAATTATTTATATGACAATTAAACTTTAATTTATATTTGGTATAAATTATATAAAATATATTTTAGTAATATATTTAAATTAATTATTTACGTAGTAATTAACATTGACCTTTTGACATATGTTGTAGATGGTCAATAATGATGCAAATTCCACATAATCTTGAGCATCTATTCAGTAGAAAAGAGCTAAAAGGAACTTGAGGAAATCGATTCTCAAAAGTATACTCTTTTATTTATATCTAATACATAGCGTATTATTTTGTTGTATTGCATAGATAAATGCAATTTTGTGTGTATTAATTTTATTACTTTGTAAAACATGGTTTTACAAGTTTTATTTTCAATTTGTTGGATGATCGAATTATGTAATAATTGAACATTCGAGTTCTTTTTTAAATAATTTGATTTGTTATCAACAAGTTCGATCAAAAAAAGAACTCTATATTTAATGAGTTGACCTATGTGATCATTATGAACATCATAGCAGATGTAATAATTTTTTGATTATAATACTTAGTGTATAATTTAATTCTACTAAGACATACAATAATTACACACGTTAAGTATGTTATGTGACGATTGACAATATAAGTCATTGTCATTTGTTTAGCATCATTAATATGTGTTTGTTTGTTTGTTTATATTATTGTATAACAAGTTTTATGCATGTTATGTTATTGAATAGTTTTGGGATTGTGTTTTATTATGCTTTAATCTAAGTGATTTATTTGATTTATATATTTTTAATTATTTTATATTTTGTACTTGTTCCTTAATAAAACTTGTAGGACCAATATGCACTATCGAATCCCAAATTAGTTTCAATAATTATGCATAATAAAGTTATACAATACTTATCGTTAAATGTCATTAGTTAAGTGAACTAATTAAAGACAACAGGTCCAAAGTGCATTTAATGATATAATTTATAGTTAAAGGAACTATAACAAACAATAAAAATACATATAATTATTATTGTACGATAATCGAATTGAATTAAATGCAAGTGTTTTCACCAAATAGATGATGGGGGTATTTATATATTTTTCGATACTGGGGTTGATGCTTACATTTTCTTGGAAAGTTTGTATTCAAGTCAATAGTAATTAACACACAATTGCTCATATAATTGACTTAAATCCTAGAATACATGTTTAGTCTCACCATTACTGATTAAAGAATATCAGTAATGGTTTCTACTACGAATTCATTGGTAGTAGACTTAGATTCTTAAAAGTAGTTATTAGGTTATTTGAAGGTTGGAACTTGTGCTTGAGGAATAAATAAATAGTCCCCTTACACTTTGAATAATGTTGTGTGTGAATTCAAAGAGAGTGGTACAAACCAAAACAGGCATGAAAAGAATTGATTTCTTTAATGGGGGAGAAAAGTTCAATAACCTGTATCATTTTGCTTAGTGTTATAAGTGAAGGGATTTGTCATCGAAAATCAATCACAAAGGCAGAAACAATTGAAAATCTCAAATCCACAAGGATTTTTTTTATCAAATACAATACAATGAAATCTAAAAATCGTGAGATTAAAGCATATAAAACTCACAGCGAATGTCTCTGGAAGGAGTTGAGGTAGATGAGGTTTTCAAAACGAAAGCCCTCCAAGATCACGTGCACGAAACCCTCTTGAATTGGTACCAGTATTAGCCGAATAAGATGAAGAAAAACAAAGAAAACTCCAAGAACCTTGATTCTTTATCCTATCAAACGTTTATGTGGCTGCTCCCCCTATTTTGGCTACTATACACGTTTCTTTTATATAGGATTAGGGTTTTATTTTGTTTTATTTTTATTTTATTTAATTCTAATTAGTTAATTAGAATTAGGTTTAATTTAATTATAAATTTGGCCCAATAGAAACTTAATTTAATAATTAAACCACCAAGTTTAATTCCTTAAATAATTTCTAATTGACATTATTTATAATTCACAATTTAACCCATAGATAAAATAAAAACAATACAATTTAATCAAATTGATTGTCATACTACAAATTAAATTTAATTAACTAAAGTAGTTAACAAATTATTTTAGTATGCAAATTTTATTGAATAAATTTATTGAATTAAATTGTTTCACGTATGAACTTATTTGATTGTCAATTAAACAAATACGATAGGTAAATATATTTAATCAACTTAATTTAACTTTAATGAATAATATAAATTATATTATATAATAACGTTAACTAAATTAATTCATTGGAGTTACATTGATTATTCAAATTACATTGACTTAACAAGTAAATTAATTAATAATCACATCTTCATCACGTCTTGTAATATTACATGTACAATAAATCCTGAATCAGTGATTCTAAGTACACGATCCTTTGGGTCTGTCCATATGTTGGCAATGAGCTTTACCCATGATTGTAAGTAGATTCTAGCAAACCATTACAGCCCCCAATTAGAACAAAATACACCTGTCTAATCTAGATACTGAATTGAGGAGTTATCTTGCAAAATCCTTTGCTCTCAACATGTAACTGATGAACAAGGCATGATAATTATCACCCTCTATCATGGTTCATCAACGGCCGGTGCAATGTTTTTCAATTTCTCAAACTGAAATGGCAATCCTTAAACTACAACACTACTAATAACATGTTCATGAAATAAACTGAGCATACTCATGCTTGTAATCCAATATTCAAGGACCCGTTAGGTGTATACCACAAATTATCCAATTCCAGGTTACTCGTATGTTGCAATGAAGTCTAAGGATAATCAAGACCTACTTAATATGGATGAGTCCAACCAATGTCCACGACATGTGTCCATGTTCATGATATGCTTAACAAGTGACATAGTAAATCCTTTACAATAGATAATCTAACATACAAATCTTTAATTCTAATCATTCCCATGACTGAACAAACTTGGGACAGTTTTTATGATTTATAATCAACAGATATCCTACTCATAATATAACATAAGATATAAATGCAACAGGTTCATTGCATTTATTAATATGATACAACAAATGTAAAACAAGTCATAATAAATTATTAAGAACCAATGTCTATGAACTAGGGCAAACCAACAATCTCCCACTTGAACTAGTTCATAGCAGGTATTTCCCTAATCTTTAACAATTCATAACGACCTTTCAAACTCCATCGATGATGGCGTTTGGGTCAAACAATCTACAACATTGTTCCTATGTCAACCCTTCTGTAATGACATGTCTTTGACTTATTATTATTCTTTTTGAGATAATATGGCTTTCTGACATTCAGAACATGTGTTCGGATTCTGTAACCGGGTCCCTTTGCTTGTACTATGGCACCCTTTTTGTAGTGAAAAACACCAAGTAATAAGCTTAGGATGGTTTTTCCCATTCCTACGTCACTTATGAACTTCGTGATCCTTATAACACCCTTTGTAGCATCACATGCTACCATGTGCTCAGCATTTGTCATAATTAACAATGATACTTTGTATAGAACTCACAGCTCATTTACAACTTTCGCTATCATGACGAAAACAAACTGAATTTGATATTTAGGTGCAAACTGATTTGATCTATGTCATATATCACAATCATTTGGATCAAATCTATCTCTTTTATAAATTTACCCTTAAGTCATTCTATTGGATCTTATCTAGTCAAGCTAATCTATATCCAATCAAACTGTAATAGTTCCACCTAAATTTAGCATTACAAAGTATTTACTAAAACTTTAGTAAACTACTTTCAATCTTTCTCCAATCATTTTTACACTATCATAATATAACACTTGGACACAAAAACATCACTTATACACACTATCCACATAAGCATTATTGAATTTTGTTAGACATGATGTATGCCCTAGAGGCAATTAGGGTAATATATCTTATTTAGTTATAATGTACATATGGTTTCGTATTATTATTATTATTATTAATAAATACATCTTTGTTATTTATTAGTGCTTTTATTTATTTATGTATCTCGCAGGTATCATATATGTATAGTATTATATATATGCGCATTGATAAGACAAAGTCCATGACTACTTCATAGCGTAAAAGTGTGAGGACATAGTCAGAGCTATGTGGTGTGAGAACTACACATACATGTACTATGAATAGTCTAAATATCTCTAGTCATAGTTTCGTTAAGACTGGACATCAATGAAGCGGACAAACTAGCATGTGTAGGCTAAATTCTTGGATTAGATCCAAGCAGCTGATCTCACAAGTTGAAGGTGGTACCTTAAGTTAACACATGAATATATTCAGTTAATACATTGGAGATCGCTATAAGATAGACACTCGAAAATAACTATATCCATGTGTTGGTGTCATATCTTATTGCAGTAGCAGTACAAGTATCCTCATACCTGAGATATTGGTTACCTTATATAGGAGTTGCTATACTTTAGGTCATACTTATTCATACCCTGGCGATCAGGATGATATGGGTGATTACGCATATAGTGATGATCACATGTTGGTAAGCTGAGTAGTCAAGATGCGATCCATCGCTCCTGATATAGTGATATAATGGGAGATGAACCTTAGGGCCCCTTATTAAAGAGACACATTCATAAACCTCGGATCAAAGTATAAGATTGATAGAACAGGTTTCTAGTCAATCTTGATACATTATGAGAGTGGTGTTATTCTTAAATAAGTCTAATTCTAGGATAGCTACGGCTATTACATGAGCTAACACTTAATCCAAGCACAATAAACTAGATGGTACTTAACCTAATGGAAGGAGTGTATTGTATTAGCTACTACTACAGAATTAGATCAAGTTACAAGCATGTGACGTTCCGAGTATTAGGGATCATACGTTTTTGCTAGAAAGCCCATTTGATCATTTAGAGTTATCCGTTTCTATATCGATCTTGAACATTGAACCTAAAGGTTCTCGGATGGGAAGCCAAGTTTAGGTTAACCTCTAGCGGCTCTATACTTCGGGATCCTATGAGGTCACACACTTTGGGTCTTTATCGGACTAAGTAAAGAACCTATAGATTGAGTCTATGCCGAGAATATTTAGGTTTTCGAATTTGATGCATAAATTATTAATTTGTTGGACTGAATTAATAATAAAAGGATTAAAGGAGAAAATTGGGAAAATTACACTAAGCGAAGCAAGGAAATTTTTCCCATTGTGAGTGGGCCCCAAATGAACACAAGTTGTTCAGAGTGGGGCCTACGTGGCTGCCCCGCAAGCTAAAAAGCTCGCGGCTTGCTAGTGCTCAGGCTAGGCCCACGTGTGCTAGCGGGAAACAAGCTCTCTAATAGCCTTCAAGCTAGGCTTGCAGGGGCAAGGCAAGCCCTAAGCCACCGCATAGCTCGCATGCGTGGGTCAACCTGCGCCAAGCTGGAGCTCCTCTTACCGACCTGGTTGTGGGATGGGGATCCCACATTGGAAAATTTGGGGAGCAATTTGCTCCCCTCCCACTATATATAGTGGTCCCTTCTCCTCCTTTCAATTCACTTAAGCTCATCCTTTCTCTCTAAGTTCGACATCTTTTCTTCGCGAGATTTTGCGAGGTCCTCCATGAGTTTCTCCAAGCGACGTAGAATTCTTTAAAAGGTTCTTTCTATTTTGAAGTGATCCTTCTCAGTTAATATTTTCGGCTTGGTCTTCGAGCGGTCTAGAAGCTGCTGTTTACCAGCGGATTCTACCTCAGTGGAGCTTTTGATCGGTGAAGATCCGTGTTGATCAATCATAGAGGATATCCTAGTTTGGAGCCTAGTGCTAACGGAGTTCTACCGAATTACTCTAAGGGAACGCCGCATCCAAAAGGAGAGAGAAGAACGCATCAACTGTTAATATTCTAAACTTAGATGCTAGGTTTCTTTTATAAGTTTTATAAGCCTATTGGCATCTATGAAACATTTCAACTTATATTATATCAACCATGGCATGCTTAGGAGATCTTTTAGGGGTTATTTTTAAGTTTTGAAATTTCACTTTGTAACGTTGCATGTTCAATTACCGTCTTGATTAAATAGCAGTGGTATCAGAGCCTTCATTATACTATGCATGATTGATTATAATATGTTGAAATTGGTATTTTTTATGAATTGATTAACGTATACTATGCATGACTTAGGTTTCGATTCCTATTATTGAAAATGATATGATAACTAGATTAAGGTTTGCTCAAACTTAGTCTAGGTGATTATCATATA
>CATIWQ010932840.1:0-10665 GCA_949673415.1 Euphorbia schlechtendalii | reverse complement strand
AACCAAACCATCATTGTGCAGATTTTTTCCACCAAGGTGTAGCGTGACTCATACTCGAGTAATTTCTTGCTCAAGTAGTACACTGCATGTTCGCTTCTGTCTTTATTTTCTTGCACCAGCATGGCTCCAACCGATGACTCCTCAATTGCTAGGTATAGGACCAAGGGCTTTCCAGGTTCTAGTGGGTGGAGGATGGGTGGGCTTAACAGGTGTTGTTTAATTTTGTCAAACGCTACCTGACATTGGTTATTCCAAACTACTGGTTGGTCCTTTCGAAGTAGTTTGAAGATTGGCTCGCAGATGGTAGTGAGTCTGGCGATGAATCTGCTTACATACTGTAGAGACCCCAGAAAAGACTGGACTTCTTTCTTAGTTTTCGGTGCGGGCATATCCCTGATGGCTTTGCTTTTATCAGAATCCATATCAATTCCTTTTTGGCTAACTATATACCTCAGGAGCTTCCTTGATGTGACCCCGAATACACGCTTTTTTGGGTTCAGACATAGATTATACTTCTCGATTCTGGTGAGAAACTTGTCTAGGATAGTAGGATGCTCCTCCCTGGTGTTGGATTTAACAAGCATTTCATCCACATAAACTTCCACCTCCTTATGGATCATATCATGCAAAGGGGTTGTGACGGCCTGCTAATATGTTGCACCAGCATTTTTCAAACTAAATGGTATTACCTTGTAGCAGTATACGCCCCATTCAATGATGAATTTTGTCTTGATCTTGTCAATTATAGTCATTAGTAACTGGTTATAGCCTGAGAAGCCATCCATGAAGGAATACATGGCTGCCCTTGTTACGTTGTCGACTAGTACATCAATGTGGGGTAGGGGGAAATCATCCTTTGGGGAGGCTTTGTTCAGATCCCTGAAGTCCACACATATTCTGACCTTCCCTTCTTTCTTTGCTACTGGGACAATGTTGGCTAGCCACGTCAGGTATTCAACCACTTCTAAGAATTTAGCTTCAATCTGCTTTGTCAGTTCAGCCTTGACCTTTTCTGCCCAGTCCGGCCTTAAGCGACGTAGTTTTTATTTTACCGGCTTGATCCGAGGGTCAGTTGGGATACGATGTTTTGTGATCTGTCTATCCACTCCAGGAATGTCTTCATATGACCAAGCAAACACTGCAACGTGACATTTAAGTACGTTCATGATCTCTCTTTTTTCTTCAAGAGTCAAATCATTGGAAATTATCACTATTTTTGGTAACTCATTTGTACCCAAGTTAATTTTGTTTAATGATGTGTCATGAATGTTAAAGACGTTATGTGTATGAGCATATGAATGCATGGTGCCGTCAGGCAGAACATCAAACAAGTAAGCAAAATTGACGTACTTCAATGAATGAGACTCGTAGGCAAAATTGTCAAAGACATCAGAAATATGCATTATTACATCATCAATTTCCTCCTCCATAGGCGGAGGGGCTTCAATTGTTATAGCAGCAGGTGCATCAATGGCAGGCTCCGCCTCAAGAGTGGTCTGCATAAGCTTTTCAGTAAGGAGCTTGATAGTGTCTGGTAGATCTTGGTCTCGCGCATCACCTTTCTTCATCAGCTCGTTAACAGCCTTGGTGAATGCTGCCATTGCATCTTCCTGTATCACGCCTTTTCCATATTCCTCAGTTAGGGTTATTTCTAGGGTAGGTTTCTCTTCCAGCTCAACATCAACAGGGGACTCAATCAGCTGGCCGATTGTGAAGTCAAACACATCATTGAATATTTCGAGTCCTTTGACTTTCTCCCCATTCGGGATGGCCGGTTCTGGCTCTCCTAGGTATGCCTTAGTGCCTTCCACCTCGCAGATGCTTACCATGTTACAGAACATGGGCCGTTTGTGCTTGTGCATTTTCATGCTAGGGGTGAAACCCAGACCCAATCCAGGTGTGACAAGAATAGGGTCGATGGCCCTGATAATCCCTTGATGATGTTTCCCCAAGCCTTTTCCAGGGATAAAACCTTGCTTCTTCATTTGAGTTCTCAGGCTCCCAGGGAAGAAGTGATATCCCTTCGGAGTTCCGCGCCCCTTCTTCTTTTTCTCAGTGGCCATTGCCACCCTCAGCCCTTGCATTGATCTCTCCTCAAATGCGGTAACTGCCATCATTGATTCCTCATCAGCCTTGATCGTCACCGGCCTCCCTTTATGAATAAGCTTTATCTTCTGGTGTAGAGTAGAAGGGACTACCCCTATTGCATGGATCCATGGCCTACCTAGAAGCAATGAATAAGTTACTAGAATATCCAGCACAGTGAACTTCACATTGGAGGTCACTCCTCCAGTGGTGACCTCTGCTTCAAAGCTGCCTACTACACCCCTCTTCGAATCATCGTAGGCTCGGATCACCGTGTCAGATTTGGCGAGCATATCTTCCCTTAGCCCTAGGTGAGGTAAGATCTTAAGAGGACAAAGATTAAGAGCCGAGCCATCATCTACCATTACAATGGTATAGCATGATCGAAAATTTAAACCCTAATAAATAAGGTCCGATTATGCAGTCCCAGTTCCTGCGGTAGTTCTGACTGATCAAAAGTTATGGATGGCATCTGAGGGGGGAAAATTCGTTCCTCGATGGTAGCACACATCTCGATTATTGAGGTTGTAGGCGTGGCAGGCATTTCCATCAACCTCTTGACTAAACCCATCCTATGCTTTTGCGACATCTCAAGCAACCTCCAGATACTGTATTTGGCTTGAGTTCCCTTCAACTGATTTATCAAAGGGTCTATGTCTAGCATGTCTTCATCCACCTTTGGGGGGAGAGGTGGCTCGGGCTGTTCCCTCACTATTTCCTCCGGCCTGGAATCATTGAGCTGTACAGTCTCATCCTTTCTGAAAACTCTACCACTCCGAGTAACCCTTAGTACTCCATTCTCCATCACTCTTGTTTCCCAGGAATTGACCCAAGGGTACTCGTCATATCCATCCTCCGTTTGGCAACGTCGCCCCTTCAACTTGTAAGAATCCAAGCTTATGGGCTTCTTCCCATCAGAAATTATCTCACCTTTAGTCGAGGTTCCTTCTTCGGGTTTCCTTTTCCTTCTCGACTTAGGGACATATGCATCGAGATCGATGGGCACCCTTATTAGTGCTTTCCCAGATACCACCTTCATTGTGTCCCTCTATGGTTCACCTCCCTCTGTTGAGAACAATTCTGCCAAAGGATCATCCTCAGTGCCTTCATCTTCATCTACCACTGCATTCACCACCGGGTTAGACCGAGATAGCATCGCTAACACAGAATCAGTGGGTATTCCTGATCCTACTGTGTGAACATTACGGTGTTTGGTCATTATCTCCCTGTCAGATGATGAGCGTGAAAAGATAACTCATCAAAATTTGGGACTGCTAGCCTTGACAAATGATAGCGATACTAATCCTGGGATCCACCTATTATCAATTGTACTACAGAAAGCTCAAATGGTCTTGGCACCACCACTAGATAGATAAACATCCACCGCTTTACGTAGATGGTGAGCGATTCTCCTTCCCTCTGTACACAAGAGAGCAGATCTCGCATGGTTTATTTCGGAGGTTCTAAAAATGCGAACTCCATCTAGAACTCTGTAGAGATGTAGTTCTAATTTCTCTTGGTCTCAACTGACTGCATTTCGTACCACTGACTTGCTACTCCTGCTAGTGAGCACGGAAACAATGCAGATATCATGTTTTGAGAGAGGCCCTGTGCTCGACACAAGATATAAAACTTAGACAAGGAAGAAGGTGAGTCATTCCCATTAAAAATTGACATACCAGCTAAGCTAAAACTAGCCCTCGGCACTTCTTCCCTTTCTCTAATCACTCGATTGCTTGACTCAGATTCAAGCATCTCCATCACATCGTTTGAGTCCATCCCCGACTCAATCGCCATTACATACTCTTTTCCTTTGTCGTCTGGTGCTTTTCCTAACTGTTCTCTCCCTATGCAAAGTAATGTAGGTTTTTGGCCAGTAAATACCGGAATCCCAGTAAGGTTGATCTCAACAACTTTAATCTTACCCCTGCACCCTCGGTGGTTCGACTCTACCTCTAGCATCTTTAAAACTTGACTAGGATCGCTTCTTGACCCAACCATCATCACAAACTCTCCAAGCCCTTCAGATAGGCAGCTTAGGACCTTCCACTCTTCTAATCCTGAGTTAATCATTCCTACCCTACCTCAAAATTTGGTAAAGGTTTATTCTTCGTGCAGGGCTTGAGTACAGGTTCATGGATGACCTTATCAGCCACTAGTTTCTGAATAGCTTTCAGTAGCTCCTTGTAGTTATTTGTGTGGTATCCCGCGGCCACATGATAATGGCAGTAATTGTTATTCTCTTCCGGCCTGGGAGGGACATGCTTCTTCAAGCTCTCTAACTGATTAAGTTCACGTAGCTTAGTGAACAAGATTCCCAAATTAGCAGCATATGGCGAGATGCCATGATATTCTTCCTTTGGCAACCTAACAGCGGCTACCTTTTCTTCCTTCACCAATTGTATTGCCGCTTGCTTCGCCTTCACTTACACTGGATTGGAATCATTCTTCCTGTAATAAAGCTTAGCAACCTGTTGCCCTGTTTCCGCTTCCATGGCATCATAGCTTTCTATCTTCTTAGCTCGCATGAAAACTTCTTGGTAGCTATGGAAAGTCTCAGATCCCAGCCTCTTTCAATAAGATGGTAGTGCACCATCTAACAGCTTCACGATCATCTCTGGCAAAGATAGACAAGACTATAAACACACTTGCGTAGCTATCCACCTCTCGAAATAGGGCTTAAATTCTCCCCCGGTTGTTGCTTCACCGCCTCCAAATTCTGCATAGTAGTGATTATTAGAGTATTGAACCCATAGTGGTCCACCATTGCCTGGGATAGACGTCCCTAGTCATAGGCTATGTCTATCGGTAAATGACTGTACCATTCATTAATTAGGCTTCCCAAAGTGACTATGAACAATTTGGTCATCATATAGTCATTGATCCTTAAAGCCCTCATCAAGTTTTGATAATGCGTGATATGTGCGCGCGGATCCGTATTACCCGTGTACTTTTCGAACTGGGGCATAGCAAAGGTCAGCGGAAAAGTATCCTCATCCCTAATTGTGGGCTGCATTAGGATCGCACCCCTCTGCCCCTGCACATGAGTGGCTAGGAACTGTCTCTAGAGTTCAGCCATTCTAGGCTGTTGAAGGATACTGTTTGGGGTCTCTGAGAAGCCTCTATATTGTGAACTCGGACAGTACTGCCCTTGACCCTGAAATGTCTAAGAAGGTCCGCCCCAGCTAGGCATTATGGGCTGAGCCACCCCTTGAATAAAGGGAATGTAATTAGAAGAGGGCTTGATTTCTGAAGGCCCTGGCGCCCTTGGTGCAAACGAAGCATGCCCCAGCTACCCCAGAAAGAACTAGCCTCCCACTTGTGGCTCATACACTATCTGCGGCTAACCCTACCCAAAACCGAACTGATGGAAGTTAGGGGTGACTGCTGCAGAACTTGGGAATACAATAGCGGAAGATGACGGTCCCCCTAGTAGGATTGTGCCACCGACATTTGGCACTACATCATTTACCCTCCACTCGAGCTGTCTGGTTCTAGTGCAATGATTGAGGATTGATAGTAATTGGTCACTATTGGCGAAGGAATTCATTGCAGTCACAATCTCGGCGCTCACCGACGATTGGTTGGCTTGTGGGTTCTGTCCAATCCCGAGAGCCTGATCATTGGTCACATTCTCTTCTTGCTGATGAGCCATGTTATGGAAGCTACGTAGAGTGTTTTGTTCTGAATCTGAGCTAGAGTCGATGTACGGAACTCCTTCTAGGTGAGCCATGGTTGGGGAGATGTAGATTAACCGGCCAGAAGCCCTGTTCCAAGCTTTCTGGTAAACTAGCTTTTTCCTGGCTGAAATACGCACGGAGATTGTTAGGGAATGCATGTAAGTTCATGGTGCGTGATTGATGCGTGAAATGTTTAATGTTATGGCTACGGAAAAAGGTTAGGGTGTCGTGATGCGAGATAGAAATCACATAAAAAGAGCAGAATCGTTTAGTCCATGCGATAAATGAAGACCCATTGGTTTTGAGATCCGTACTCTATCCTAGGGATAATGTGAAATGAAGTGACCTAACTACCTATGTGGTGATAAGTCAAAGGTTCGAGAACTAAAGTTAGTTCTCTTGGTGTTCTGGTGACCAGTGCGACATACCCTAACGAAAAGTGATAAAAAAATGTATGGAAATAACTACCATATGCAGCATATAGATGAATGTTTTGGTTCTTTTATCCCATTGGGGCAGGGTCTTGGATGTTAGTGGACATCATCACAAAAGGTATGTAGTGATGTGTGAATATTTTTGGTGAAAAGTAGGGTTAAGATATAAACTAGGATATCTTTTGTGTTCATGTTTGCCTCGTGTAGGCTTTTGGTGTGTACAGTTGCCCCGGCAGGGCTATAAGTTGGATGCTGAGTGGACATTGTATAAGGATTTGGGTAGGTTTGTCTTAAAAGTCGGACATCATGTGGACATCGCGCTAAAACTTGGGTTGAATGATGCTACATGATTCTAGTTGGTTTCATGTTATCTTAAGGTGACATGATCTTAAGTGTCAACTAAGTCTTATGCATGAATGACATCAGATCATGTTTAATATGAGTGTGTGTGTTCAAGTGTCTGCACTAAGATTTGTGGTTAGGATGGCATATTTGTACAATGCAAGATGAATCGGAAAGCGGTAAACACTTAGCTCATTACACACATTATCTTTCTTCCAACCATACCACTCCCACGCATATGGTTTTTTTTGGCTATTCTCTATCCTAAGTTTGGTTCATCTTAGTACCACGAGGATACTAAGGAGCGCACCTGCAGGAAAATATAATGCATGATCGTGTGTTTGAGTAACACCCTAGGGCAAATGCCTACGGCTTATTTACATGAGGGTTTATAAATGGGTTGTTGATGTAGAAGGTTCTTGTTGCATTGAAATACACTCTAAGCCTCTCCCCAAATAGGTTCTAACGAGGGAGGTACATGCGATATGCTAACAAGTGCTCCACTCGCTCAAGTACTATCTTTTCTCCTGGGGCAGATTAGTAAAATAGAAAGCTTTGTGGTAATAGGGGTACCTTAGACTTATGGGCCAATCCCTTCTACTGCTATGCATTATTATGAATATGTCAAAATTAAGAGAAAACGGAATAACTTGATCAATAATTTCGGCACTAATCCAAAATCTAAAACCTTTGAAAAAACAAGTTTTAGAAAAAAATCCCCAGCGGAGTCGCCACTGTGAGCGGGCGACATGGAGCGGTGGGCTGAGAGTGCGCGATTTCATAAGCGCGGTACATCGGGTTTTTGGAAAAAGAAGCACCAGGTCGGGGACCCAGAAAAAAGGTTGAAAGAGAAAAGCGAAAATGTTTTAGATCGGTTCGAACCCGAATCCGCCGTCTCTCAGTGTGGAGTCGCCACCTGGATTAGCTCTTTCCAGGAATTAGAGTCCTATGAGGCTTAACATCCGGGGGACGGCCAACTAAGACAGAGATCCGGGTCCGGGATAAGTTGCTTATTTTTTAAGTGACCACATTATATTACATCTACAGAAAACCAAATTTTCTTAATTGTGCATATTCGCACTTAGGTCGTTTTTTATTTTAAATGCATGATTCACGTATTGCAAAATGATAAACCATCCACGAGGCAGAATAATATATCATCCATAAAGTAGTAAATAAATCCAGAAAATAAACGCGGAAAATAAAAATTACAAGGCTTCCAAAAATCGGGGAATGCAACCGCCCGCTAACCTATTAATTACATTTCTAAAAAAAATTGAAACCGCGATACCCAAAGGAAAATTAAAATCCTAAACATACATCTAATCCTAAGCTACCTGCATCCACAAAGGTTAGCACAGGGGATATCACGTATGTTCGATTTTGAATTTGGCGAGGCCCGTGTGGTCTAAAAAATGAAAATCAATCGCGATTTTGTGTTTGTTATTTAAATAAAACAGTTCATTTAATTAACACGTAGGTTGCTCATTTTAATTAACGAAATTGCTTGCATGATGAATTGATGAGGGCTGTTATCCGGGAAAATGTTTTATTCCCTTCGTGGGGGTGTTCTAACATATATTTCCCTTTAGTAAAGAAAAATAGATGAAGAAGAATTACAACACTTGTATAAAATAAAAAAAAAATTAAAAATGGTAAAAATCCTAGGTTTAGAAGTGAAATCAGAAGAAAAAGATAAACACCGAAAGCACAGAAATTATAGTTCTAGGAACTCAGAGGCTTACCCTTACGGAATGAATCCACTTTGAAGATATCCGATCGGCCGTTGAAAATCCTTGTCGTCCTTTAGTTTAGGTAAAAAAATTGTGTTGAAAAGCCCAAAAATGTTCATCTTAATTCCTAGAAGCAGTCTTGAAAGTTATAATTTTATCTGTAAATTTTTTCAGGGTCTGGATTATCGAAAAAGACTCGAGTATTTATAGGAGAAATCCCGAAAATCCAAAAAAGGTAAGTTATTTCGGTGAGGGGTCTCACTGAAAAAGAAAGTCCGGTGAGGCCCCTCACCGTGACTATGGCGAGGCTCCTGCCTCGCCAAAGCTTGGTGAGGGATCCTTGCTAAGCTCTTTAGCAAGGCTCTTGCCTCGCTAATCTTTGGTGTGGCTTGCCTCGCCAAACCCTTTTGACGAGGTTTTGCCTCGCCCGCCTTTGGCGATGCAAGCTCCCGGATATGGTTTTCTGCAATGTTTTACGTATTTTTTGTGTATTTTATATTTTTTAATTAATTAAATAATTTTATTGAAAATGTCCTTTTGAATTTAGAGATGACAAGGATTCCCATTCGGATGCATAAGGATACTTGAAAGTTGTGTGATTCAAGGTTAAAATCTCGAAAAAGCCATCATCATTGAACGCGTGAGCTGGTACGAAATCTCATGCTCACATCAATCTAAGGAAGTCATCCATGGAATCCCTAACAAGACAAATCTTAGGGGTAATCATGCACCAGCGCAAGAAAAGGCTATTCAATGAACGAAGCCTACGACGCCTGGACGAACATACATATTAGATAAATATTATTCATTCATAAAAACATGCATACATTACATTCACATCACGTTAGTTATAGGTAAAGACGATGCCAAACCGGGGCAACACCGTCCCAGCAAATAAGAAACTCCACCTCCACATGAGGAACCTACAAACAAGATGATGGCCCACTCAAGCCTAAAGTCAATTCAAGCCTATTTAGGTTTTGCAACATTGCGACACCACAAAAGCCTCCTAAACAATGGAGCGGTTTTCGAGACACGCTCGAATTTCTTATCAAACTCATTTCTTCCACATGTTTTAATTTTTGATTGAAGGGGCAAAAATTTTTGCTTTGCATAAACTCAATCAAATAATTAAAACATGCATCACAAAGTGTATTAACATTACACCTTTTTTCTAATTTGTCATAGGAAGTAAGTCAACATCCTATTAAGGAAATTCAAAACATAACCAAGAAGGAAATGGTTATCTCAATGTCTGAAGAAAGAAACAGTCTCATTTATCAACCGAAGAATAAAATGGTTGCCAACCACTAAAGGGACGCCGCATAAAGAAATGGTCAACCTGCCCACAAGGGGCACCAAGTACCTAAGAGATCCAGAAGAAAGAAATGGACAACCCTATGAAGACACAGTGCAAGATAGGAAGGCCTATGTTATCACCAATTGGGAATAAGAAGTCACCAACCACACTGGTTAGGTATTCTCTCTATCCCTACGCTCATTTCGTGTGATCATACTAGTTATACAACCAGCGATGATCGCACGAGGGGTAGCTATGAGCACTGGATTTTGTACCAGCTCGTGCATTCAATAATGATGGCTTTACGGGATATTTATCCTTGAATCACATAGTTTTTGACCATCCGATGATCTTCAAATGGGAGTCTTCCTCGTGCCTCACTAGCGAGCTCGCCAAAGTCTGCTCTGGCGAGCCTCCTCGCTTGAAAAACCTACCTTTTTTGGATTTTCGAGATTTTCCTATAAATGGTCGGATATTTTTGGATTGAAGGGGGTGGGAAATTTGAGAGAAAAATTCTTCTTTTTAGAAAGAAAAACATGGACAAACACTAAAAATATTTTCTTTAATTTCTTCGAATATTTTCTTGGATCCAAAACACGTTTGGATCTCAATTTTTAATTATTTTCAAAACTTTTTTTCATCTATTTTTCTTCTTAAATCCTCAGATATTCTCCGGTCTAAAACAAATTTAGAACCCGAGTTTGATTATCTTTTGTATAAATAAACACTTATTTTCCAATTAAACTATAATTAAACCAAAACGAACGAGGAAGGCTCCAGTGGATCAAATGGATACGCCGAAGTAGATTCACACCAAAAGGGTAAAAGCCTATGAGTTCCTAGAGTTGCTTATTTTTTGCTCTTTGATTTCATTCTTAATTTCTTTTACTTGTGGACCTAGTAATTATTTCATTTATTATTGTAAATGTTGTAATTCTCTTATTCATCTTTTATTTCTTTTTTTAATTTTTATGTTAGAATACCCCAACGAAGGGAATTAAAATTATTCCCGGATAACAGACCTCACCTTATGCCATGCGATCATTTTCACTAATAAAATTGATCAACATACATGTAAATAAAAATGAACT
>CATIWQ010932710.1:0-26443 GCA_949673415.1 Euphorbia schlechtendalii | reverse complement strand
AATTAAAGACATGTTGTACAATTTTTTGTGGTCCAGAAATAAATTTCTATTTTAACAATAGCGGTTTGTTGTTGCTTCAAGCAATTTATTACTCCCTCCATATTAATTTATCATTTATATTAAAATTATTTTTCTTTTTACTGTAATTATCAGTTTATAATTTTGACAATTCATAATCTCTCTCCTTATTAATATAAAGGTAATTTTGAAAAAAAAAATTGTGAAAATGGCATTAAAAATCTAAAGTGACAATTAAATGAAAAAAAACTAAAGGGACAAATGAAAATCGAAAGGAGTATTACCAAATCATAATTTATCAGTATTAACTTCATTGCTTTGCAAGCATTAAATAAACTTTTTTAATAATTTATGTAAAGGACCTTAGTATGAGAATTTTGTTTGCTTTTCTCAATTGGTATTCCTGTATATTGATCAATTATTTCGGATTCATGCATTGCAGTAGTTAATTAAGAGATGATCCTTTGAATCAATTTTCTGTATATTATACTTATATTTCAAACTCAGATTTTATAGGGTTGAGTTCATAATCCAGTAATCCAACTAGTTTTTGGTTGAGATTCAGACAAGTAACGAAATTCAAACTAATACAAAATATGCAGAAAGTATTTAAATGTCATTTTCGCGCCAAAAATCTGGTTTTTTTCTGTATTTTCATTCAACGGGTTCACTAGCTTAGCTCTTATCTATTTAATCTCAAAAGCCATTAAGAATTCGCCACGTGGCATGTCATTATATTATATTTTATTTCACATGCGGAATTTGGCTTGTCCCTGTTGAGTTTACAATTCAATTGCCTACGAGGCTATAACGTCTGTTAAATTGAATTAAGCACGTGGTAATCGGATGCGCCTCGCCACCGTTTTTTCTCACCCGGTCCGTCCGGTTCCGGCCGTTCTATCTTCTCCTCCGAAGCCGAAACACGACTCTTTCCGTTTAGGCTTCTCGTATCGGCATCATCCTTTGAAGCTCAAACTTTCGGCGGCGAAAGAGCCGCCACCGGGGGAGCTACCTCCAGCTGCAGGTCCTACACTTGATTTCATTTAATCATCTTCTTGTTTTGAATATTATGAAGCGATGCTGATTTTGATTTAGAAGTTGAAATTACAGGTGTTGTAAAACCTTTGGAACAGCAAAACGAGGAGGAAGAGAGTGTTGATTTCGGATGGCTTCCTGCTTTTCCTCACGTTTTCTTAGCTTCTATGTCAAATTTTCTCTTCGGTTATCACATAGGGTAATCCAATTTTACTTTCTTATCTTTGCATTTGTTTGCGGTTTGTGATTGAACCAGTTTCAAATGTTAATTGATGATATGCAGTGTGATGAATGGGCCTATTGTTTCTATTGCTCGAGAGCTAGGGTTTGAAGGAGACCCTATAATTGAGGGATTAGTTGTTAGCATTTTCATAGCAGGGGCATTTATTGGGAGCGTAAGCTGTGGTTCACTCGTTGATAAACTTGGATGTCGCCGTACGTTTCAGGTTGACACAATACCATTAATTCTTGGTGCATTTATAAGGTAATTCATTTCAGACTGAAATTTACTGTTGATCATAAATTATGTGTAAATAAGCTGCTCAAGGCACACACTTTATATAATTCATAATGAAGTTCATGATCTTTACTCAGAATGTTATTTTGTGGATTTGTTCACCACCTACACTGGCCATCTTAGTGTCTCTCATAACATTTATATTTTAGTTCAATTAAAAATTTATTCTTCCCTTTTCTATGACAGTGCACAAGCCCACTCTTTGAATGAAATACTTTTGGGAAGATTCCTTGTTGGCCTTGGAATTGGTGTCAACACAGTTCTTCTTCCAATATATATATCAGAGGTATTTGTTATTTACTTTTGAATTGCTAATTTTCTTTTTCTAGAACTACACACTTATTAATTTATATGTCACATATAGAAGAAATGAAGATACATTTACAGTAAGGAAATGCTTGAAAGAGAGAAATAATGCTATTGGTGGAATGACAAGTGCAATAATGTTAATTAACAGTGGCTTTGAACCAACCTAAACATATCACCAATATTGCTAGTCTATCACGCAACGTCTATCTTATTAATGGCTGCTAACATGCATGAGCCTTCTAATGCTTTTTTCTTGTTTACGCGTTGAACCTTTTTGCAATTGAAAATTCTATGCTGGCTGCAGAAAGATTAAATCTTATGTTTTACAAGTTCATATATCTCTTCTTCTGTATCTAATTCTGATCATGTCTATTGCAGGTGGCTCCAACTAAGTATAGAGGGTCATTAGGAACCTTTTCCTCAATTGGGACTTGCCTTGGAATCATTGTCTCATTGTTTCTTGGAATCCCATCTGAAACTGATCCACACTGGTGAGGATCCTTCTTGCTTTAATGTGAACCTCAATTTTTGGATGTAATTGGATAAATTCTTTTGAACTAATTGACTATGAAAGTTGGAAGGTTAGGCAATTACTGCAAGTTCCATTAGGGGTGCTGTAGCGAATGTGTAATACTGCCTATTCAACTATCAGGGTTTTAATTGAAAATTGAGAGTGACTGAATCATATATACAAGCGCAGATGGGGGAGTACAAAATCCATTTCTTAAATTTAGTTCCACATTGATTTCTATATCAAGATGCTGGAATTAACTGTAGGATTTTTACATTCTAGCCCTTTACTTAATGTTGTTATGTTATTCTAAAGGGCTAGAAAAAGAATTTATTTTGTGTGAATGTAGATGAGACATTATTTGACAACCATATGCTATGTCAAGATGTTAACCTACACCTATCTCAGAAAGTCTCAAAGGAGACATTATATTTCCAGACTCCAGTGAACCCCAAAAGGTGATTTTGATCCTACAACTTTTTGACTTACTATCCTGAATTTTTAGAGTGTTCACCAAAATCTCTTTAGGTGGAGAACGATACTCTATATTGCAACTGTTCCCGGATTTGCTCTTTCATTGGGTATGCAGTTTTCTGTGGAGAGTCCTCGCTGGCTTTGTAAAGTATGACTCTTTCATGTTTATAGACATATGCAACAATTGACATGTGGAATTCATTTATCATGTCATTAAATTTTGTTATGATAGGTGGGTCGATTGAATGAAGCTAAAGAGGTTATTCGTAAACTTTGGGGACCATCGGAAGTGGAAAGAGCTATTGAAAATTTCCAATCTGTAATCAAGGATGATGGAAGTGATGCAGGCAGTAGATGGCTTGAACTTCTGGAGGAACCACACTCTAGAGGTTGTATGAAGGTTGTGCTTGGTTAATATGTTTAAGTAAATTTTATATGACATATTACAAGTGTAAATTTTGCTCGAAATGATATCAGATATCAAAATTACCTATCAGATGTACCCTTCTCTGTGGTATATGTTTTCCAAAAAGAGACAAATATATGTCAAAAGTTAGATTTTCTTCTAAATTTGAGTGAGATTATTTGTTGTTTTCCACTTTTTTTTTTTTTGAAATTCATCTGCAGGAATTGATTTTGTGATGTTGCTGCAGTTGCATTAATTGGGGGTTCCCTTTTTCTACTACAACAATTTGCTGGCATTAATGGAGTCCTTTATTTTTCATCATTGACTTTCAAAGATGTTGGTGTGACAAGTGGTGCTTTGGCAAGCTTATTTGTTGGGGTGATCAACTTGGCAGGTATGAGGTGTGGCTAATTTTATGATTTTACCTTTTTGTTACAGACTTCTAAGTTTGTTTGCTTATTCAATTTCAGGATCTCTTTTTGCTTCGTACTTGATGGAGAAGGAAGGGCGACAAAAGCTCTTAATCAGCAGTTACTTAGGAATGGTAAGTGTATAGAGTATACCATGCAAGAAAGTTGACTATGAATGGAAAAGTATGATGATATGATACTGGGCTGAATACATACGGAGCTCCCTGAACTTGTCCTTAAACTCCATTTTCCCCTGAACTTTCAAAAGTTCCAAATAACCCCCTGAACTTGCAAAAAGTGAAGCAATAATTCCCTGAACTTGTCTTTAAACTTCATCCCCCCTTCAATGCCATGCGTCAGCTTTTGATTGGTTTGACTTTTAAAAAATGATAGTTTTCCTGATTTTTCTCTCTGCAATCAGATTCTGACATGTGACATTGAGGGGGCAAATTGGTGCATTTTTTGCAAGTTCGGGGGGGAATGGAGTTTAGGACAAATTCAGGGGTTTATTTGGAACTTTCGAGAGTTCAAGGGGGAAAATGGAGTTTAAGAATAAGTTCAGGGGCTCCAGATGTATTAAGCCTACGATAATGAGCTTTACTTTTTGACTTGTAATGGTGTAATGTGTTTTGTGGTATAGTTTTGCTTCTAATGAAATAATAGCACACTATATGAAACTAGCGGTGGATTATTATTATTATTATTGTAATTTATATTTCGATTCTACTGATGCAGGCTGTGTCAATGTTGGTTGCAGCTTGTGCGATAAGTTTTCCAGTAGATGAAGATCTCAGTCACAACTTATCAGTAATTGGGATTCTCATGTAAGCAAATAAACCAACTTATTAACCATTCTCATGAAACTTAGGGAAGTATAAAATATGGATTTCGGTGTTGAGTTCAGACTTGCATTAAGATATATGATCCTTTTTTCAATCGACTGATCCATATAGGTACATATTTACATTTGCACTTGGAGCTGGTCCAGTAACTGGTATTATTATACCAGAACTAAGCAGCTCAAAGATGCGAGCAAAGATCATGGGATTCAGTTTATCAGTTCATTGGGTAGGTCAAGATTTTGAGCTCAGAAGTTATCAAATCACAAATTACTTGTTTTGTTTGGTAATGAATGTACAATTTCAGGTATGCAATTTCTTGGTGGGTCTGTTCTTTCTGGACCTGATAGAGAAATTTGGAGTGGGTCCAGTGTATAGCGGCTTCGGTAGTGTATCGCTGTTATCTGCTATATTTGCGTATTATTTTATAGTCGAAACTAAGGGACGATCCCTTGAGGAGATTGAAATGTCACTGAACCCCAATTTACGACCCGAAGACAAACAGCAGTAAACCATCTCTTAATATAGTGGCAGCAACTGGTTGTGGATATAAATAAATGCTGCTATCTTTTCTTTTCTACTCTCAAGAATCATTGTTAGTAACATTGGACAAGTAGATATCACCATTCTCATGTAAATAGGAAGAAAAATACTTGGCATTTTCCTAATAACTGTAATTCTTATATAATTATAATAGCATCTACAAATTACATTTTCTATATCCATTGTGCTAATTTATCATGTACACAAGTGACACAATGACAAGTGACTACCGAATCATTCTGGGAAACTCGACACAGTACGGAGTCTTCCCTGAATTCTCGTGTCATCTCCTTTGGATCCTGTCTTAAAATGGGAGAGAGCTGAGTTGAGAAAATAATGAGTTGCTAATCTAAAATTTTTCAGGTATATACTCATTATTTCTCACAATTTTCATCAAAAGTTCTTTTCGGCCTAGATAACTTTTCAACACTTGAATTTTTTTTTTGATAAATTGATGGTTTTGTTACAAGATAATCCATTTTTGACACACCTAATTACATGTGAATCAATTATTGGTGCATTTTTTAAGAGACTTTTGTAGTTTGCTTGTGGCAATATGATGGCCTATTTGAGTGAATAAAGTTTGAAGTTGTTCTTTTTATAATTTTTGTATGTTTTTCTAAAAATTATGTGACCAAAGCATGTATTGTCGTGTGCTTCATAATATTAATTATTACGAATTTATTTTACAAAAATGGAGATTAGATCACAAAATGGACAATTTTGCATATTCTGTAATTACGTAGAGTTTATATATGTGATTGAAAAAGAATATTGGTGTTTTTGCAATAAATTAACATCACAAGTTGACCGTTTGTGCATCTCTATCAGCCAACTGCAGCAAACAGCCATTTTCTTTGTTATTCTGTAAATCAAATCTCGCCACTTTGAAAACATGTTCTCATTCCCATTCAACCTCTAGGGTTTGATGGCGGCGTCTACTGATATTAGCGATAGAGATCACGAGGTCGAGCTTTTTGTTTCCGAGGCCTCTGCTCTTCCTACCTCCGGCGCTTCTTCCGATGCTGACTTCGCCTCTGAGGAAATCGCTCCTCTCTTGAATTCCGCTCAGAAGCCCAAATTTAATATCTTTTCTGTCACCCTGTCTCGTAGAAAAACTAGAGTAATTCATCCTATTCTTTGTGCTCTTTCACATATTTGTTTGATCATTCCCTAGGATTCTCCTTTTGCTTATCTTTGATCTGTTTCTCATTGCACCAATTTGTGCCTGTCGAAGGTTTAGTGCTGCTATTTCTAATTTCATTTGAAATTATATGAACTGAAAAGAAAGTAATTTTAATATATTAACTTGTATATTTTATTTCGTTATCAATAACTCATTGCTGTACTGAATTTAATTGTTGCTCAAATTAAGCATGTCTCTTAAGAATGATACTTTTGAGCCGATGAATTGTATCGATTCTAGTATGAAATATGAACGAAAGGGCTGACTTGTATGGTAACCTTTGTGATTGTTTTCCAGGAGCAATTGCCAAAATTACCTGAAACTGAGACATCTCTTGTACAGTGTTTGTTGTGGATATGGGGCGGATCCAATTACTCTGGTATATTGTGCATTGCTTTGTCATCCACCTTGTACTTTGTCATGGAACTTCTTTCCTTTTCTTTCTCTGGTAAGTGGGAATATTTATGGTTCACTTGTACTTGCTATTTTATTGAAAATTTCAGTTCATAAATAAACCTCACTTCCACACCAAATAGAAAAAGATTCTTTTTAATTCATCTTCTTAAACTAATCCTTTACGATTGATTATGTAAATGTGGAACTAGCTCCTATTGCTCTAGGCTTGTTATCAAGTAGCACAAGTTCATTTTCCCTTTTCTAATTAATATTCTTTTTTATGGTAGTTGGGGCAATTCCTTTGTTTGAGACTGCATTTACGAGGTGTACAATAGTGTTGATACTATCCTACATTTGGTTGAGGGGAAGTGGACAACCAATTTTTGGAGCATCACATGCTAGGAAACTTCTTTTTTTGCGATCTTTAGTGGGTTACATATCGTTGTTGAGTTTTATTTATTGGTAAGTGTAGCTTAACATATTTTCTCCTGCATCAATGCATCTGGTTTCATCGTATTCCCATTGTCATTTGTTTGTACTTTATTCAGCTGGGTTGGGGTGAGAACAAAATTTTTGAGGTTCAAATGATTTGTCTGTCCTTTGACCTGAAACAACCAAATTGGTTGACGAAAAGAAAATTAGTTTGGAATACTCGTAAAAACTTCTATTTTTGGCTTATGAACTTTCATCTACTTGTATTTGCTGGAGTACAACACTGCAATAACTGGTTCACGTCTTATCCTCCCTTTCAGTGTTCGGAGGCTACCCTTTTCTCAGACTACTGTACTGAATTTTGCAACTCCAATTCTAGCTTCAATTGCTGCAAGAATAATGTTGAGAGAGAAGATTAAAATTTCAGATATTGGAGGTATAGCAGCATTTCTTTCCAATAAGTAGTCTCTGTATTGTTTTTTTAATATATTGGATGAGCTGGTTGATGGGTGCAGTTTCTTGCCCATTCCACCCTCATTATTCTCAATTTAAAGTCAAGTGTGTGTTTCTTTAAAAAACTGAATATGTTGTTATCTACCCTTCAATTTTCAGGTCTTGCTTGCAGTTTCTTTGGAGTGCTCTTCATTTATAGGCAGATGCTTAGTACACAAGGTAGAGAAGTGAGTTAACTAACATGAACTCTTATGCTTTTCAAAGAGTAGTTGCTTAATGGATAGCGTGAAAAGATAAAAAAAATTCAGATTGCAATTTCTGGTTTACTTTATATTTATATAGGTTACAAAATGACAGCAACAAAGATTATTACACCATGCCTTTGTTGACTTTTGATGTCACATTAATGCATATGTTGCTGCATGCAGATGCTATACCAATACCCTTTCTAGATAGAAGTTGAACCATACTATTGCTCATGAACATTTAAATACTCATATCTCCACCTATTCATCCCTCTCTCTGTCAGGTATTGAGAATGAAATAGATAGAGCTGTATAGCTAAAAGAATATAGGTAGTTTTACTATTTTGCCCTCTATGCCATGTTGTCAAATTTGTTACAAGAAAAGAAATAAATATGTGTAATAGCTAGTTACGTAATCATCTAATGAAAATACAATCAGAATTACTTCTCTTTTCCTTTCTCTATTCCTTCTCTCTAACTTTCCTTCTCTCTCTTCTTACCCCTTAACTAATTCTCTTCTGTAACACTTCCGTTCATAGGAATCGGCGACCTTAGGCCTGACACTCTCTTTCTCACATGCATGCATGCACACACACAGAGGCACACTTTTGTCACTATCTTCAACCAGTTTGGTTTCTTTGTCTCAGAACCCATGAAAAGTCCGATGCTGAAAGAGGAAAGAAAGATCTTACTTATGTATGTACTGATTGTGTCTTGATTGTCAGCCATGCACATCTAGTGGTTTCTAGAATTGTTTTGGAACTTAGGAAAAGAAAATAGTGTGACATATGTTATACGCCCTTTACTTAGTAGTTATTCCAGTTCTTTTGAGTTTGCGTTTGTTTTTATGTTGTTATTATGTACAAGAAATTTCTTAGCTTCAGTGTGCTTTAAGAACCTCTCTTAATTTTCTTTTTGACTGTGTTGTTCCTTCCACTATTTCTGGTTTCTGTAAGAACTGTTCACTAATAGCAATAAATTTTGTGGTTGTTGCAGGGGTATTGATTAAGGCTGGGGATACAAACAATATGATTGCCCGGGGAAGATACCACGTCTATGCAGTTTTAATTGGTTTGTTTTCATCAATAACTGGTGGAATCAGCTACTGCCTTATCAAGGCTGGAGCAAAGGCATCTGATCAACCTGTGTAAGTTTAAGAATTTGTTTAGGTTGCCTCTGCAATAGAATATGATCACAGTAGGAAATATATGTGTGACTTGCCTTGTGCATAAAATGCAGTCATTTTTCCATATTTACAATTATCACTTTTGATGGTTAAAGTGTTGAACAATAATACTTATTGATGAGTTTAGGTTTTAATGCACCTGTTTTCTTCATCATTTGAAAAGTTTGTACTTCTTTTTCTTCTCAGGGTCACTGTTTTCTCATTCGGCTTACTATCTAGCCCTGCTGCAGGATTGTGTACATTTGCATTCAAGGTAAGTTTCTAGCTTGGCAATGTATACAGAAATCTGAATGTTACAAGTTACTCTCGATCATTTATATAGCATTTTATTGCATTCTGAATGCAATTGATCATTGATTCTTATAGCAGTCTTCTAGTTTCTGAGTACCATTCTTCCATTTCGTGTGTTGTATGTATTTGATATTATGCTGTTACCATTGTGAAGCAAACGTACTTTTCAACATTCCTCTGCGATCAAGAATTTTGAAAGTAACAAAATGTTTTTGTACGGATATTTCTGACCTTGATAATTAGAGCAGAAATAGAGGAAATGAGTTGAGAATTAGTAGAAATAGGATGAGAGAACAAAGGAATTCAACATAGAAAAGTTAATAGAGGGAAAATAGCATAAAGCTGATCATAGTAGTCAAAGGAGCGCCTAGGCGCGACTAGGCTCTCGGGTGAGCCCTTGCGCCTTTAGGGGTTTTAGGCTAAATTTTGCGCCTAGGCGGCCAAAAAGCCCAAGGCGTGGCCTTGCGCCTTGAGTGCACCTCAGCTCCTTGACTACTATGAAGCTGATATTTGTCATTTCATAATAGTTTCAGCCCTAAAACAGGGAAATATATACTAAAATCATGTAACAAACCTGGACAGCTGTCTACATGGTACCAGTTACCCTAACAACCTAGCACTATGACAGATAAAATGGCCAGACTGCCGTAGGAATAAAACGACTAAATCACCCTAGAAATTGAAATATTAATTAGCTAGTAACTATTCCGATACATGACATGATCATTTTCAAGCGGTAAAAGGCGGTACCCGCATCTGAGGTGCTACATCTTTGTATTGCCTTATGCACAAGGTTCAAAGAAGGTGATGGCCTATGACGATTTCGGCCTAATCAATTCTTTTGGAAGATGTTGGTTATGACTCGGCTGAGTATTGGCTGACAAACTAGGGCAAATGTTAGGAGAATTATCATAGTTGGAAATCCATTACAATTTATTATTGTGTTTACTGTAGTCAAGGAGGAAATATGCATTATCTAGTTTGGAAGTCTCAAGAATTTTACTACTTATCTGTTATTTGTCTGTTATGTTATGCACAGTCTTGGTATTCCAATGGTTGTCTTTTGTACTACAGGAATTTGTGGTGCCAAATTTTTCTACATTGTTGCTCATGCTTTTGCTTGGTGTTCTGGCCTTCTTTGCAGAGGTGCTGCTTTGAAATTTCATTTAAGACTTCATTGCTTGCTTCATTATATACTACTACCGTCGCTAATATTTCGCTCATTGAGACGATAAAGCGATGATTTTTAACTGATAATCTGTGCCTATCATTTCTCGATTATAATACATTACAGGTACTTCTAGCTCGCGGGCTTCAACTTGAGAAGACCAGCAAAGCTGCAAATATCCAGTACATCGAGGTACTGCATTTTTAATTCATGGCTAGCGATGCAAAATATGACACTGGGTGCATGAGAATAGAATTAACTTGTCTGTTACGATTGGGGAAGCAGTGGTTTTTATTTGTTTCGGGTTTTGGTTTCAGGCAGCGCTGTCACAGATATGGGGCATTGGTACAGCAAGGATAACTTTGTCATTTGGGGGAGTTGTAGGATGTGTGCTTATATTAATTTCAGTAGGTTGTACCATATATATGGGACCTGACAAGGAGATGGAATAATCCATGTTTTGCTTGGTCCATTTTGTTCATTTTGAAAGCTCTTTTTTATTGTATTCTCTTCTGATTGTTGTTTTTGTTCATACTTGGACCTTTTATATACTATATATAAATATACTAGTTCAGCTAAATTAAGCATGAATCATCGTAATGAAGTGTTATTTGGTGGAAAAATCCTATGTATACAACAGCTGGAGATGCTGTAATATTAGTTAATATAATAGGGGGTTTATTTTATTTTTTGATTATCTCAGCTATAAAATAAAATGAATATTAATGGTTGAAGAATGCAGTAGGATTTCATGAAATCTTTAGTTGTGTATTAAAAAAAAAAAATCTAATGGAATTGTTTCAGCAATACTAAACTAGACTGGTTTGTGGGCGGTGTTCTGACTGAGATTATGCATTTATACAAAATCAAGTCAAATTAGTAGAAATTCAGACTTTAGCAAATTCGGTTGGACCGAACATTGTAAAAAATAGTAGTATTTAAACCCAGCTAATGGCGAGTTTGGAGATGCATTTTCACTACTTTTCCGGGCAAGTAACAGAAATGGTATGATTTGGGCCTTTGATTTTCAATTAAATATCATATAACAAATTCATATTTTACATTTTCCCCTCTCAGTTAATGCTTCCAAATGGATGACGTCGTTATACACATCATGCTTCTGTTTTATATTATTTTTTTATTTTATAAATATTTCTCAACAATCTATTTTTTTTTAACACGTGGTTTTAAAGTTTTTATTTATCTCATAAAATATATATATATATATATATTGAAAAAATTCAACTGTTTGATATCTGGTAGAATTCTTGCATTTCATTATTTCTCAAGTCGTTTATTTTTTTACATATCGTTTTAGAATTTCTATTCGTCTCATTTTTATCTTCCAAACGTCAATCATTGTACCAGATTTTCACTATATTTCATAAATATACAAGCATTCGACCAGATACCTACCAAGTATGTCTTATATTAGAAAACCGATGAAAAATAAATTCCCATTAGAAAATATATACATACTAGAAAGGATTTTTTACAAAATTCACATATATACGAGCATCTTACCAAGCATTTATCATATAGAAAAAACGGTTTAAAATTCTAGTAGAAACATTATATTTCATTTCAAGTTTATTCAATATATTAGAAATCTAGTAGAAATGCGTTAAATGACTTATACTTCTTCAAAAGTTTTTTAAATCCACCAACTTTTATGTTTATACCAGGTTTCTACTATATTTCATAAATATAATAGTATTCTGCTAGACACCTAGCAAGTATATATCTTATATTTCATAACCGATTCAAAAAAGTTCATTAGACATATATTGGTCATATAATAACATATGTATACATATTAGGAAGTATTTGTACAAAATTCACATACATATCAGCATCCTACCAGGTATCTGGCAGATAAAAAAAATGTTCGATATCTGATAGAAATCTTATATTTCATTATCTCTCAAACTGTTTAAACAAACTTCTTATGAAATATAATATTCCTACTAGGTTCCGAACAGCTGAACAAATGTTTTTGAAAAAGTATATCACAATGGATAACATTACGAAGATAAAAATGAGACGAACAAAAACTTCCAAAGCAACATGTCGACAAATAAACAATTTGAGAGATAATGGTAAAATAAGATAAGAATATATAAAAATACATGCAGATCGTATGGAATGAAATTCCAAACTTTAAAAAGGTCATAACTGTAAAAAAGAAACATAGAGGTAGAGGTGTAAATACGAAACACAAACCCTCCATTTTTAACAATATCCCCTTTTTAAGCGTTTTAAGAAAATAAAAGATTTGTATTTGCAGAAAGCAATACAAAGCTATGGTATGACATTATAAATCAAGGGATTAATTACCTTTTTGGGATCTAATTTATAATTTAAATGATCTTTTGGTGGTTGACTTGTTAAAATCGCATATTTGGTGTCTGACGTATTTACTTTTTGTTCGCAACTAATGTATTCATAATATGCCTTTTTTATGCATGATCTAATTAATTGTAGTACATGAAGTGTCTAACTATTGGATACGTAAGGTAATTTATAAGCCATGGGGTGAATGACTCATTTTCGAGTTTTTACAAACTTCAGAGGCTGTTGGAAAGTTTAGTTAATCAGTCTCGGACGTAAACCTTGAGTAAAAGAGGTTTTAGTTTTCCTTAGTGTCTATCCTCTAACGCGATCTCTTATCTTTAACTGTTTTGAATACATGCAAATTCTATATGCGACAAGTAATAATAAGTAAGGAGTTTAGAAGTTGCAAATATAGATTTTTTATTCTAGTTCAGTCTATACTTACTCCAGTCCTTGGAATCTCTTTCTAAGATTTAATCCACTAGTTATTCTCCTTCAAATGGTGGAAAACAAATCGCTACAATGTTAATTATAGATTGAAGTACCGTCCAACAATCCCAGTTGAGCTTTACCAAATCAGAAGTACCTTCCTTGCTGTTTCCAGGCTCTAAGTTATACCAATACTATGAGTTCTGTCCTTAGAGTATCTAAGATTCCCCACTCTAACTCAACAACAGAGCTACTGTTTACAAGAAAATGATTTAAGGATTTGAGCTTCTGAACTTTGTTTCAGTAACACTCTTTTACAAATAGATTAGAATGATTGTTTGCTTAAGCTTGAAAGTGAAGTTTGGCAACGTTGTGAAATAGCTAGAATGCTCTTTTGATTGAATAAAACTTCACCCGATTCCTCTGATGGAAATTTGCTCGTATTTATAGGCTTAATACTTTCCTGTTGCGCTTGAATTGTAGCTGAACTTTTCCCATTGTCATTGATATAATCAAGTTGTTACCTCTAAGGAGCTTAAGGACATACTACCATTTAATCAAGATGTTTAGACTTCATTGATTTTCCGTTTAGAGATAGGAGAATGGTTTTGGTACGTAGCTGTTAGCAAAGTGGTCCCCGCAATGGCGCATTAGGGGAGAATAGATATTTTTGTTTCCTTGATGTCATCATCAACTTGTTATTTTCTCAAATATTTTACCTTTTTGCGCAGTTACATTAAATGCAAAGACATTGTGAAATTGACTCATGTAATGTCTTGAGATTTGCTAACATATAATTTAAAATAAATATCCTGCATTTAATTTATCCTTAAACTAATCAACTCAGAGGATACTTCTCTTCAAGACAGTCTTCTAGCCTCCAAGGAATCTTCTCTCTTTTGAAGATTCCGATGTATCGTCTAATTCTTGTAGACTCCGATGATACTTCTCATGTAGACTAGAATCTGACGTTGTTTTAGACTTAATGCTTACTAGACTTGCCTTTGACTTGAGTTCCTGTCTCCAAAGCTAATTTATGCAGTGAGTGTCAAAAATTCTCTGAGCATCCTTTGAGATCCAGATTCAACACTAACAACACAAAATTTGAAATAACTCTATTATCATTTGGAGAATGAGTATGTTTAGTTACTCATGCATAGAATTGCTGATCCTCGATGATTCCTTAAATAATCGTATTAAAATTTAATTTGTCATATAGTAAATATGCAAAAAGTTGAATAAACTATGAAAAAATCAACAATTTCAATAAGTCAAATACCTAAAGAACATTTGAGTTATAGAATATGTGAACATTTGAGTTATAGAATATGCACAGAAAACATATGCAAGTCTAAATTTAAGTAAAAGAAAGTTACAAAAAAATGTAAAAGGGTATTAATGGCAACTAACTAAAACGACACTATAATTTGTTTGTGGTTTAACTGTATATGGTTTTAGTTTTGTTACTTGGTCCTGGACTCGAAAGGAGTCTTCTATTTATTAGTATTTTTTTAAAACAATATTTGTTTTACTCAAATGTATTTTATATTTTGGTGGTATTTAAAGCCACAATGTAAATAATGGATCAAAGTCAAACTTCTAAATATGGAAAAAGAATGGCTACCATGAATTTGGTAATTGTTTGTTTGTTTGCTTATTATATAGAAAAATATATTTTTCATAAACTTTTGCAGTCAATTCTTCCAACACCTTTTATTTCTACCAAAGTAATAGCTGCTACACCATCTACCTAATAATTTTACGCCTATCAAATTTTACTTCCCTCACTTCATTATAATTTATACGTTTAAAGAGTGTTTCAATACATTAAGACAATCAAAATACTAATGTATTTCTAAGACTATAATATCAATTTCACCTGAAACAAATCATTTTCTATCTTTTTTTTAAAAGGACAATTTGACTTTTCAATTTCTTTTCGTCACTTCACGATATTGCAATAGATAAGTACACAAGGAAAAATAATTATATGTATTACTGAAATTCCAAAAGATATATTATTTTGAATTTCTTACCTTTCTTCTTCAGATCCCAAAAAAGAAAAAAGGAAATAATTTCTAACAAAGTTTTCATGTTGTATTCCTAGGGGTACTTCTTCTATGCTCTCTGTAGGTATTAGCGGGGTAGGGCTAACCTGCATTATGAAATCTCATAGACCTTTTTTTTAAAATGAGGTTGAGTTTTGAACACATTACCTCTCACATTTGTTATGAGAGATGTATCAATTGAGTTACACTCAATTAGTAACCTCATAGGCCTTAGTATAACCTTTCGTTCAATGCTAGAATTCACAATTGAAGCATATGAGGCTGCATTAATCGCGGATAATTGTTTTATTTTATTTATGAAATCTTAAACGTCGATTGAAATTAAGTGTAAGGATTATAATTTTAATTTTCCTCCAAAGAGTCGAACCGAAATTGAATCTACTTAAGCTCGACTCTGCTTGAAAAAAAATTATTTGTCCTGATTCGGCTTGAAGCTCGTCAAGCTTGGAATATTTTAGCACGGCTCAAAATCGACTTAAAATCGCTATAAAAATACATATATTTACCAAATTTAAAATATATAACTTAAAACAAAAGTAAAAATGAGAAATCAAGTTATAATTTTTGTAAAAAGGTGATAGGAAAGAAGATATGAAATACATTATATGCTTTAAATCGTTTTATATTGTTTTCTTAACTATAAATATATAAAACAGAATAGGCATGAAAAAATAAAGTATTAAAAAAATTAAACAAGTCTACTCGCAGGTTTCTAGTCGAATCTTAAGAAATTTCGTTCAATTTGTTGACAGCGTTTTAAGACTCGGCCTAGTCGAGATTTCAAAGAACACAATCGCAAATTTTTCCTAGTTGGGCGGTGCTAGATAGATTGACCAACTAGCCGAGTGACTAGATGGATAAAACGGTTCTAGGCGGTGATTTTTTAATAATAAAAAATAAATTTTCAAATATGTGTTTTAATAATAGACGTCTTGGCGGGTTTCCAGGAACTTGAAATATTTATAAAAAAGTTTTGCTTTTTCTTGTATATTTGCACAATTACAATTTATTTAAAAAAGTTTAATATGATTAATATTTGAATATTTATTTGTCAACAAATATTTTTTAAAAACTTGTCATTCCTTCTACGTGTAAATTTGCTTATGCACCCCACCTACGCCTAGTTCTCACATAACGCTTTTTAAAATACTTCTCATTAATATATCGAGCTGACCTCGAACTTGAATCGATTTTAATAGAGCCGAGCCGAACTTTGATCTTGTCAAGTTCGAACTGCTCAAGTCATTTACAACCCCGCCACTATAACACACTAAATATTAATAATTGTGTAAATTTTTTGTTATTGAATTTATTTTCTGATGTGACCAAAATTTATTTGCAGTATCTAACTTAATGAATTTTGAAATGAATATAATTAAAAGAGGGATATGGACCACCCCGAGCATAAATGAATTGGAATTTTTGAAAAAAGGAAACATGACATATTATATATATGGTACAATTATAAATTATACTAATACATAGAGTGGGAGCCAGGTAGAGATTCTTTTATCTTTTAACAGATAATTTCAAAATTGTAAATGATTTAAATTGTCAAGTGAAATTAATAATAAATGGCCGAATGGGTTTAAGATTGGATGTTGTGGCATTTATTAATAAACTTTTTTATGTTTATAATTTTGATGGAATGAAAAATATAATTAATTTGATTTAACATAATATTTGATATTTATGTAGAATGTTTTAGTCTAGCATTCTAGCTGTTCATGTACATCGTCAGGCAAGAATATTTTGAATACGATGGGTAGGAACAGTTTCGATAGAAATATCATAAAATGAAAATAAATTTTTTGATCAATGGAACTTAAACGGAATAAGAATTTTGCTAATGATTTCCAATGCAAAAAAATTCAGATCTGATTTATACAAATAATTTTCGCTGTACTACTTTACAAAATTTTCTAATGCAAGCAAAAAAAATTTACAATAAGTAAGAATATAAGATTTATCATTTTAATTTTTTTCCCTAATAATATCAAGTTAGATAACATGAACTTAAAAAATGAACAACATCATCTAACTATACTTGCATTGATCCGATCCAATTTAGTTAAACGAATAATAAATTTGAGGACTTAACTATTAAAGTATAATTATTTTAAAATAAAGATAAAAATATCTTTTACATTTTTATATATGAGATTTTGGATGAAATTATTTTTTACTTTATTTCCTATACGTTTGTTCTTCATCGTTTCTTCTTTGTCGATTCCCGTCGAAGTCGTGAATTGATATCCATTACTCTATGATTCGATCTCAACTTTGTATCTTTTTTCTCTATTATTACGATTCCGGGCATCTAAAAGGTATGTATTCATTTCTTTCATTTACAATTTCAGTCACGAAATTTTTGAAAATAAATAAAAATAACTTTTAGGTATCATACAATGTTGATTTATAACTTTAACTACTCAGAATAATAAATTTGTATTAAACGAATTTTAACATCATTGATCGAAAATTTACAGTAAAGGAATTCAAACGGCAAAAAAAACTTGTGCTATGTTTGAAAACACGTTATTTACGAACTGAAAAAACTCAATATAAATATTTTCGCCTTTTTATACTATGCAAATCTTAATAAAAAAAGAATGTGGAGATTCATCATTGGTGTCGGAACAAATGCATGCTTGCAGCCGGATTTAGGCGAATGATTTTTATACAAGCATTTTAAACTCATAAGATTGAATATAAGATATTAAGCTTCATGATGTGCTATTTTTAATTCACAGTTTTCTAAGGTTTCATTTCAATAACTTAAATGAACTATTTTACTGGATGTATTATTCAGTTACTAGAAATTTATCGATTCTTATTTATTTTATGTGCAACTAGCATATTAATTTCTTACTTCACATGCTAAATGTAATACCAGATGCAACTGGGATTGTTGAGAAGTTAAACCAAATCATGATTGAATCAAAATTTTTGTTTAAATTCAACCATGCTAGATATTTAATGAGTTCGAACTAAATATTGAACTCAAATTAACATTTCTTTTATCTATCCTTATTGCATACTAAAATACACATCTCTATATTCCATTTTTTCTGGAAATTTTTGGTGAATATATATACATATATATATATTTGTTAATATAACCGGCCATTATATTTTTTACAGGAGAAAGTATAATTTGTTTCTTTTACACATAGGTTATATAAAATTAAATTCACAAATTTGTTTTGATGTATATATAATTGGTTAAGAATTATAATCCATAAATTTGAGTTAAGACCAAACGGTACTAATTTTTTGAAAAAATTCACAAAATCAGCAGCATGAACCACTTCATACAATCCGACGCCCCTCATAAAATCACATTATCATATACGCAGTGGGCCACCACCACCTGATACGTCAACAAAATCTTGCAAATAACACAGCCTACGAGAATTTTACACAGCAAAATCTCACAATTGTCCTCTAACCACCATTTAACGACGCCGTTTCCAACCCCAGGAGCTGGAGGATCTTTCGGTTTCTGTTTTCTCGTTTTTACCCAAGTTTACTTTGTTTTTTATAGGCTTACTCAAGTTTACTTTGATTCACAGTAAACCAATTATATATTAATAATTTTTTTAAAACAATATATTTTTTCATTATTGATTAAATAAATAATTTCGATAAGATAATAGATTAATTTTTTTTAATTTTTTTATACATTTGGTGTCAATAATATTATAAACTAATAATTTATCACAATTATATACATATATATATATATGCATTAAATTTTTTGTAGAATGCAATTATATTATTATCTGTTTTTTTCTTAAAGTTTACATCTTCTTGATTTTATCATTACATCAAAAAGCTCTAGTTTATTGCTTTCAAATTATATTAAAAAAATCGTTAAGTGTATTTGATGAGTTGAGTGTTTATTGACATACTTTGAATTCATAAATAATATTATAAAATAGTACAATTCATTATATTTGAATTTACCTAAATTAATCTTTGATGTAAAAATTTTTTTCCATAAATTAATAATTATTAAATTTATTTATTAATGAACACGTTTTTTTTACTAATGAAAGATATCATAAATTAATCAGAGGCAGTTAGAGCTCTGATCAAAGGTGGACATGAATTGCGTCAAATCCCCCTACTAATCGAAGAATAGCTGCTCTAGTAAGCGGATGTGCAACCTGATTCGCGCTACGATCAACATAAACCAAACGTAAACATCTAAAGAAACTCAAAATTTGTAAACAATAGTTAAAAATAACACCAACAGGAGACAAATAAGAAGTGCAATTGTTCAAAGATTGCACCACGTTCAAAGCGTCAGACTTTATAATGATATTATCGAAGTTATTGTCCTTTAGCCAGCTCAACACCTCTCTGCAGCTCATCGCCTCCGCAGTAAGCGCATCACCTCCGTCATTCATCAGGATAGAACGAGCAACTAGGACATCGTCACCCAAGTCTCGAATAATGCAACCATGACTGAGTCTATTCCCAGAGTCAAACACGTTTTTAAATTAATAAAATTTTCTACTTCTCAACTATATAGATGGTTTATTGTTTATTCCAAAATATTCAAGTTATAAAAAAAATGGCTCGAGTATAATACTAGAGTAGTGGGGGCCTCCATGGGCATTTAGTAGTTCCGTGAAATAAGTAGGGGCAAATCTGAAATTAAGAATAACAAAAATTGATATGGAAAGAGAAGAGGCTTATGATCGAAGTTGTTTTTGTAGTTGGGTTTGCAAATTGTTCTTTTCTCTTTATATATTTTTAAAAAAAATTTATAATAGCTTTTGGTCACTTTATATCTCTGCACTTTATAGTTAACTTTGTTCTTGGTTCTTCTTCTTCTCCTTCCTCTTCCTCTTCCTTTCCCTTTCCCTCTTTCCTTTTTCTTCTTCGTTTTCTCTTTTAATTTTCTGCTGTTTTGTTCGTCTCTGCTTGTTTTGTGCTTTCATTTCATTCTACGAGGAAAGAAGGTTCAGTAATGGCAGAGATTAGCCACCCTCCCATGGAGCAACTTCAAGACCTTGAGTACTGCATTGACTCTAACCCTCCTTGGGGTTCGTGCCTTCCTTTTCCTTCTCTTTTTGTTCTCATTTATGTCTTTTCTCTTCCAATTCTTCATCATCTTCTGATTTCCTGTCCCATACGCATTTAATCGCTAGCTTTATCAACAATGGCGGCATTTTGAACTTCAACACATTACTCTGCAGAGAAGGAACTTAAATTTAAGGAATTTTTGTTTCGGAGGATTTTTGGATATTGAGTAAAATAATACGGTTTCATGCAGATTTCGTGAATGAACGGACTTGTTTAACTAGCGGAATTACAGGCATTTGGTTCTCGTTTTGTTGCGTGCCTAATTCCTCTGTTTTTTGTCTTTAACTTTTGAATTTCAAATTTTTTGTGGTTTGTTTGTTTGGCTACTGATTACGTTACAAATTAAAATTACGGTTTCCTGTTGATGAACGAAAATTTCGTGAGGATGGTTTCAGAGTTGAGACTGTTCTATCAGCACATCAATTTCTAATTTTTGCATAATTGCAGGCTGCAGATGCTTTTGTCTGTAGACGATCCCTTACTTTTTCTGTTTTGTAACTATTTTTCTTTGTTGTTGCAGCTGAAACTGTCATTTTAGCGTTTCAAAACTACATATTGATGCTGGGAACAAGTGTAATGATCCCTTCAATGCTCGTTCCAGCAATGGGTGGCAGCGATGTAAGTTTCTTGCTTTAAAGCTCTATGGCTGTCTCAATTTCGTCCCAAACTTGCATGTTGAATTTAGGCCTGAGATTTTGCTGCTTATTTTGAGTCTTAATTCAGAACATTGGCTTTCCAGTCAGTTGCATTTGTGTCAATTAGGGTCCTTGTAATAGTTCCTTTTCATTTATCCTCATTTGTACTTTTTTTTCTAAGTGTATCATCGTTTGTAATGCAACTAGGGTGATAAAGCTCGGGTAATACAGACTCTTCTCTTTGTATCGGGCATTAACACACTTCTTCAAGCACTTTTCGGGACAAGGTTGCCTGCAGTAGTCGGAGGATCCTTTGCTTATGTCATTCCTATAGCTTATATCATAAGTGACTCATCATTGCAACGCATTTCTAATCATCATGAAGTAAGTTACCTTTTTTTTCCTTCCATTGATTTATTGAGGAACCTCAACGTGAGTAGCATAGTTTCTAAGAAACCCAGTCCCTGAAATTCGATTGATAATCCAGGCAACTATTACTATGTCTAGAAGAATCGGAAAGACTAACTGAGAATTTTGACTTATGGTTCAAAAATGCTCGAGGAATAGCGCGGAACATGATTTAAAGCTGACCTAGCTATAATGGAATCACCTTTTAAAACCACAATGATTTTTTTTGATGTAGCCTCTAGGTTGTGTGATATGATTTTGAACTATCACTTTTATGTTATGGTTTAAGTTCCATTAGATCCGTGAAGATAATTTACCTTTTCGGAAGTTGTGCTCAGTAACTGTTTTATTTGTTAGGATATTGAAAGAGATCTTGCCATGTGATTGGTTTGCAGAGATTTATTCAAACAATGCGGGCTATCCAGGGAGCTTTGATTGTAGCCTCAAGTATACAAATAATCCTGGGTTACAGCCAAGTATGGGGTCTATTCTCTAGGTGTGTTGCTAGTTCTCATTGTTTCTTGAAATGACCATCAAATTGAATGTTCATCTTTTTTTACTCTTTTGTGGTTAATTTTGTATACCAGGTTCTTCAGTCCTCTCGGTATGGCACCTGTTGTTGGGTTGGTTGGTTTGGGATTATTTCAACGTGGATTTCCTGCGGTATGTATTTCTAAAGAGTGCTATTTTCTGTTTCATTCAGACACTTATTAACCGTATCTTAAATTGTAAATTTCTAATTTTGTGTATTAATTCCTGCTTTACATACATATAGAATGCACAGCTTTGTATTTGATCGACTTCTGCATTAGGCATATCCAGTCCAATCTAGCCGTGTCAGCTGTTTAGTGTTGATTTTGTAACATTTCTTTCATTTTTATAAGAAATTGCACAGTTCTCATTTTACAATATTGCATTTCAGTTGGGAAATTGTGTGGAGATTGGGTTGCCTATGCTGTTGCTTGTTATTGGATTGTCTCAGGTAAGTCATAATCTGTTATTGGAGAATTTTTACAGTGGGACTATTTTGGCCCTCACAGTGTTGGATTTGGTGTTGCAGTATCTAAAGCATGTGAGGATCTTGAGAGAACTCCCAATATTTGAACGATTTCCTGTGCTGATTTGCGTCACAATAGTATGGATCTATTCCGTTATTCTAACTGCCAGTGGGGCTTACAGGGACAAGCCAGTTATAACACAGCTTAGTTGCCGCACAGACAGAGCCAATCTTATATCTACTGCTCCATGGTATGCTAAAGAAACTCTTAAATTATAGTATATATTATAATATATTTTATATCTTATATTACATTATATGGTGTGCTATTTCAGGTTTAAGTTCCCATATCCCCTGCAGTGGGGGCCGCCTACATTTTCAGCAGGACATTCATTTGCTATGATGTCTGCAGTCCTAGTGTCCATGGTTGAGGTACATGTTCTTTTTCTATTAGTGCAGTAGAAAGTTACCTTTTTTTTATTTTATTGCATTTAAACAGGTTGATTTATGCATCTCTCTTTGCGGCATATGGGGTTAATTTCATCTCTATGTAGGCTATAACCAGGAAAATTTCGTTTTGCTCGCAATAAATAAAGTTCCTTTGCATGCATTTTCTGCGGCTAAGGTTAGCTGTTGCAGCTTAGTGGTCAATGAAATAATTTGTGTCTCTTTTTATCTTTTCTAGTAGTATTATACTACATGTTCCCAAAGTCCAGTTAACCACATCTGTGTGAAATCTCAATAGAGGATGAGAAAAATAACCTATAATTAACTCGGGGGGCACTGATAAGATCATGGTTGTCCTGCAGGAAACATTGTTTGCCATTATAGTACTGACTCAAGGGGATGCAAATAATACGAAGGATAGTTTCTTATGAATTTGAGAATTTGATGGCTCTAATATTGAAGTTTAAAGTTTTGGATGAATCAGTTTAATTAAATAATATGCAATATTCATGAGTGGAAGCTTCTTTAATCCTGCCAGTTCTTATGAATTTTGCAGTCAACAGGTGCATACAAGGCAGCATCTCGGCTGGCTATAGCTACACCCCCTCCTGCTTATGTGTTGAGCAGAGGCATTGGCTGGCAGGTGAAATATTTAACACAATTTTAACTAGTAGATTCTCTCATCTCCTTCGTAGACAATTATATGCAAAGCAAAACAGGTTTACTTATTAAAAAAATAACAATTACTCAATGTACATTTGTTTGCTTCATATGGAATTTACCGAATGGTGATGGTGGCAATATAGGAACAAAATACCATAAAATACAATTATAATTCAAGTGTTTAGAGGTTCACCTCTGGTTTATATTTCTCGTGGAATCTTATTTTTATCTGATGTAATAATTGGCAGGGTATTGGTATCTTGCTTGATGGTCTTTTTGGAACAGGCACAGGGTCCTCTGTTTCTGTGTAAGTCTCAGATGTAGCAATCTATACTGTGTTATACACACACAAATACACATATGCATAATACACATGATCTTTGTCTAGTATGCTTGGTCTTTTTCTCATGGTACCTCCAGGTATGGTTCGGTGTGGGGGAACCAAGAAAAGGTACAAAAACTGATTAAAATTTTGATCTCGTCTTGAAAAAAAATCTCGGCTTTGTATTTCAGGGAAAATGTAGGACTCCTTGGACTAACTAGAGTCGGAAGTCGCAGAGTTGTTCAAATTTCTGCCGGGTTCATGATTTTCTTCTCTATTCTAGGTTGGTATCACTTGTAAGCTATGAGGATTTTGTGGTAGTATAATAAAATTCACTCATTTTTCTCACGTTTTATCAGGGAAATTCGGAGCTGTGTTTGCGTCTATTCCTTTTCCGATATTTGCTGCGTTGTACTGCGTCCTATTTGGCCTAGTCGGTATGTCTTCTCAAAAACATTCTATTTCTTGTCTATTGCATTCCTTAGCCGTTTTCTTTGTTGACAAGCCATTGTGTATCACAGCCTCAGTGGGATTATCATTTCTTCAGTTCACAAACATGAACTCGATGAGGAACCTCATAATCACGGGGCTTTCCCTCTTCCTCGGGATTTCCGTTCCCCAGTTCTTTAACGAATACTGGAATCCGACACGCCACGGCCTCGTTCATACGAATGCTGGATGGGTAATTACAACACTGCCCATCCTTTGAGCGGAGTCGATAATTTCAACTATGTCCCACTAATTTTTAACGGTGTTGTTGCATTTGCAGTTCAATGCTTTCCTGAATACCATATTCTCGTCTCCAGCAACAGTTGGACTGATAGTGGCGGTGTTTCTAGACAACACGCTAGAAGTCGAGAAGTCGAAGAAGGATCGAGGAATGCCGTGGTGGGTAAAGTTCAGAACTTTCAGAGGAGACAACAGAAATGAAGAGTTTTACACGTTGCCGTTCAACCTTAATAGATTCTTTCCGCCTACTTAGTTAGTCTGCTGGGCAGTTTAATTAACAAGATGAATTATTGTTTTACTGAGCTGTAAATCTTTGATGCTGATTAGACAGACAAATGCTGATCTTTTGTTCTTTTAACCATTAGCCCATTTTTTTTGTGGACTAAATAGAGTCCTAGACAATGTAGGAAGGAAGAATTGTAGAGCATTGAGTGTGAGTGCATAATGTTTGCTGCACAATAAGACTAGGAATGAATTGGAATTCTGAAATTAATATCTATTCAGTATTGGAAATCTGAAATATGTTTCTATTAGCGGAACCGTAATCAAAATTCAAATGGTTTGCAAGCTAGGAAGCACGGAAACTCCTGTGACATGTAGTTTTCGTGTTTCCCATCCATTTCGGGAACGAAAATCCTAGGAAATCCTTACGAAATATTTCCGGGCCGTTTCTGCAATTAATGAAAGTTGAAAACTCATTTCCGTAAATTCCGGAAACCGTTTCCTAGCAATTCTTCATATTGAAAGATCCAATTTTAATTCATTCACAATACTAAATTTTCTAATATATTTAAACTATTAAGATTTTAAAACCTCAATTCATTATTTATATTATTAATAATATTATTATATTATAAAAACTTGTTTTATTCCATTTTATATATTTACATTGTTACGATTTAGTAAATATGACACAACTTTCAGACTTCATGAAACTTTATTGTCTTCGATAACCATATTTACTATTGTTCATTACTCATGTAGATTTGTTTTATAATCAATAAATTTATTTTAAAATTCATGTTTTTTAATATTTTATACAAGAATGAAATAATATGTACGAAATTTTATATTTTTCATATTTATGAATATATCCCTAAATTTTTATTATTTACGCGTTTCCCCACAGTTTCCGAACCCATATTTTTTAGAAAAAGTGTTTCCCCATTTCCTTTTCCCTTTCCGTGCTACTGCAAGTAATTTATTTCGTTTTTTATGGTCGAGATTACAAATTTTATACATGCAAATATAATGAATGGGACATGTGATTTACAATTTCAGAACCTAAATAATTTATTCTTAAGTTATGTAAAAATTAAGATAATACCCTTGTTTAAATAATAATGTATGTTATATTTGGATATCTTGCTCATTTAAACCGTACTATTATCTCCATTATAGTTCGAGTTGTACAATCAATTAATGACATGTGCGTCAAAGTGGTTGCCACGGTTCACCTTTGCTATACAACTCTACTCTAAACTTTAAAGAGCATGGTTTTAAAAACTGGATCAGCCGGTCAGACCGGGTTGGATTGGAACCGGTCACTGATTCGGTCAGTTTTCACCCGGTTCAATGTCTGGTCAAATACCGGATGTTGACCGGTTACTCCAATCTGCCGGTTTACTTATACTTGTTAAAAATGGTGTTTTTTAAATTTTTTGCACTAGGCAGGAATCGAACTCAAGACCTTCAACTTGTTATCTATTATGCCTACCACTCAACTACAACACTTATTTGATACACATTTGTATTATATTTCTTTTATAATATCTATATAAAACTTTTACTTAGTTTTAAATTAAGTATTTACTTTATTTATTTTCACCATATCTTATTTAAATAATATTTTTTCAATTTTTAAAAAATCCGGTTCGATCACCGATATAATCCG